>CABFVX010011007.1:0-12101 GCA_902151425.1 Timema shepardi | reverse complement strand
AGAGAGTGGAAAGTCAACGAGATACTAGTATTAGATCTAAGAGAGTGGAAAGTCAACGAGATACTAGTATTAGATTTAAGAGTGGAAGGTCAACAAGGTACTAGTATTAGATCTACGAGAGTGGAAAGTCAACGAGATACTAGTATTAGATCTAAGAGAGTGGAAAGTCAACGAGATACTAGTATTAGATTTAAGAGAGGAAAGGTTCACCGACATTTTATAACTATTTGTGTGACGTTTTGATATGTGCGAACATTCCTGGGACTGTATTCCAGACGAGTCCACGCCGAGGAAAACTGGAAATGGACAGACCAGGAGAGACGTCATTGCTTACCGGTACGTGTATAATGTAAATACTAACTCTTATAATAAATGCATCATATTATGGAATTTCAATCCAAATATTTAGGAATTTTTTTGAAAATTTAAAGTCATTATTTAGGGTTTTTTGGTTCATTTCTTAGCAATTTTAAGGCCATCAAAATTGGGGCGTTGCTTATCAGCGTTCTTCATATATTTCGTTATCACAGTCTCTTTCCTCCTGGACCAGTTGAAAAACATTCCGGTGTGATTGATTGTGAGTGGCCCGCGAGCCGGTTGGTTTTCTTTCGAGTTGTGAAATAAAGAATAGGCTGATCTGTCGACACTGTAGAACAAGGTCGCAACTTACAAACAAATCTTTACATTAAAATGAGTTCAGTGATTATTCTTGTTCACAATGTTCATTTTGTTTTCATGGTTCAATAATGATCAATTAAAAATAGATCAAATTAGACCCATTCACCTTTAATGAAAGCGTTAAATAATCACTGTCCAATAAAATGAGTGTTCTAACGTTAATTTCGTATTAATTGAAAACGACACGTGGGGACAGAGAGGTTCGGTTTGTTCTCAGACTCCAGACTCGTCGTTATATCCCTAATAGGTTAGTATTAATGTAACCATGACCATTTTCTTGCAGGTGTTCATGAGTCAAGTCAGCCTGCCCACCAGACATTTGACCCGAGTCCATGAAAGACACCATTTGACGACAACAGCCAGTATTCTCATTAGACTCCGCTGCCGGCGAGATAACAGGCCAATGAAATCACGCCGGACAAGTTGAGGTTTCCAGGAGGAAACGGAGTAGTGACGTCATCAATAGTTTTCCTTCTTCACTTGTCTTCAATCTTCCTAGATCCTCGTCAGTTCAGTTTGGTTCGCCAACAAACACCAGTGAGGTCGACTTGTAAGGTAGGTCTACGATACACAGTCAGGGTGCTGAGGATTTGGTAACAAACTTTGTTGAAATACCGTGGAATTGTCGGGCCTTTTAGAAAATAACGTTCTACTAAATTGTTACTTGCTAGCGTGTTTTTATAGATATTGCTAATATATCAACAATGACAACACTTGGCGTATGACAATAGATCGTCAAATAATAAGGTTGTTGTTATGAAAATAATTATATTTTGACCAAAACAACAATACTCCCTTTCAAACGGTGAGTGGTAACAAAATGGGAAAATAGGGGCAGCTTGGGTTTGTTTGAAAGTTTCAGTGCCAGTGATATTCCCTGTAGATAATTCTACATCCGCCAGACCCCAGGTTGTTATTTTATCACGAAATAGGACTACATAGCGAAACATATAGCTTATAAATGTTGTATCAAGTTGTTCTATAAAGATAACTTTGTGTATTGTCGCGGGAACGAATGGAATTTGGTTGTTAAAACACAAACGAGTCAAATATATTCCAAACCAATTTGACTGAATCTTCTTTTGTTAAACTTTTAACGAGGGGTTTTGTTGGTTCGAGTCGAGATTTGTTTGCTTATAAAATGTTAGTAGGTATAAATAAATACGAGTTCGTCCTGGGTTCGGTAGAATTGGGCGTTACCCTTCCATTGAGCAACTAACAGCCAGGGGACAAGATGTTGTGCGCTTTCTAAAATATCAACAGGTTTGCAAGTTTGTGTTTATTATTATAAAGGTTGTCAGTCATCAGTTGTCATTGTCTAGAATGTATGTTCCTTGTAGCTTACCAGTCAGCAGTTGTCGTTGTCTGGAATGTATGTTCCTTGTATCTTACCAGTCAGCAGTTGTCGTTGTCTAGGATGTATGTTCCTTGTATCTTACCAGTCAGCAGTTGTCGTTGTCTGGAATGTATGTTCCTTGTATCTTACCAGTCAGCAGTTGTCGTTGTCTAGAATGTATGTTCCTTGTATCTTACCAGTCAGCAGTTGTCGTTGTCTGGAATGTATGTTCCTTTTATCTTACCAGTCAGCAGTTGTCATTGTCTGGAATGTATGTTCCTTGTAGCTTACCAGTCAGCAGTTGTTGTTTGGAATGTATGTTCCTTGTATCTTACCAGTCAGTAGTCCATTGTCTGGAATATATGTTCCTTGTATCTTACCAGTCAGCAGTTGTCGTTGTCTGGAATGTATGTTCATTGTAGCTTACCAGTCAGCAGTTTGTCGTTGTCTGGAATGTATGTTCATTGTATCTTACCAGTCAGCAGTTGTCGTTGTCTGGAATGTATGTTCCTTGTAGCTTACCAGTAAGCAGTTGTCATTGTCTGAAATGTATTTCATTGTATCTTACCAGTCAGCAGTTGTCGTTGTCTGGAATGTATGTTCCTTGTAGCTTACCAGTCAGCAGTTGTCACAGTCTAGAATGTATGTTCCTTGTATCTTACCAGTCAGCAGTTGTCATTGTTTGGAATGTATGTTCCTTGTATCTTACCAGTCAGCAGTTGTCATTGTTTGGAATGTATGTTCCTTGTATCTTACCAGTCAGCAGTTGTTATTGTCTGGAATGTATGTTCCTTGTATCTTACCAGTCAGCAGTTGTCGTCTGGAATGTATGTTCCTTGTAGCTTACCAGTCAGCAGTTGTCACAGTCTTGAATGTATGTTCTTTGTATCTTACCAGTCAGCAGTTGTCGTTGTTTGGAATGTATGTTCATTGTATCTTACCAGTCAGCAGTTGTCGTTTTTTTGGAATGTATGTTCCATGTAGCTATCCAGTCAGCAGTTGTCATTGTCTAGTGTATGTTCATTGTATCTTACCAGTCAGCAGTTGTCATTGTCTAGTGTATGTTCATTGTATCTTACCAGTCAGCAGTTGTCGTTGTCTGGAATGTATGTTCCTTGTAGCTTACCAGTCAGCAGTTGTCATTGTCTGGAATGTATGTTCCTTGTAGCTTACCAGTCAGCAGTTGTCGTTGTCTGGAATGTATGTTCCTTGTAGCTTACCAGTCAGTAGTCCATTGTCTGGAATTTATGTTCCTTGTAGCTTACCAGTCAGCAGTTGTCGTTGTCTGGAATGTATGTTCCTTGTAGCTTACCAGTCAGCAGTTGTGATTGTCTGAAATGTATGTTCCTTGTATCTTACCATGTCAGCAGTTGTCATTGTCTGGGATGTATGTTCCTTGTAGCTTACCAGTCAGCAGTTGTGATTGTATGAAATGTATGTTCCTTGTAGCTTACCAGTCAGCAGTTGTGATTGTATTAAATGTATGTTCCTTGTATCTTACCAGTCAGCAGTTGTGATTGTCTGAAATGTATGTTCCTTGTATCTTACCAGTCAGCAGTTGTGATTGTCTGAAATGTATGTTCCTTGTATCTTACCAGTCAGCAGTTGTCATTGTCTGGGATGTATGTTCCTTGTAGCTTACCAGTCAGCAGTTGTGATTGTATGAAATGTATGTTCCTTGTATCTTATCAGTCAGCAGTTCTCATTATAGGAAGCCTACTGTATATAAATGCTATATTTTGAAAATGGCGACAGTTTTATTCTGATTCACACAGCAGTACTTATTTTTGTGGCTAACTTTATCAGTAAGTAAAGTCCTTAAGTAAGTTAAAGTTGATCCAACTTGTACGGAGTACTATGGACTGTTACTGTAGTCTGTAGAGCAGGATCTCTGCTGTTTGGACCAAAAAACCACTACCGGTGTGCCCAATTACCCCCCAACAGGCTCTTTGTGATCGGCGGACCCCCTGTTCATATAACACAGTGTTGACAAATCTGGTTCACCCTGCACAGTGGGGGGTATTTGCCCGATCTACCCAGACAAAATTATTGTTGACCCTACTTACCGTTGTTAGTATTTTTAAAGAAAATATTTATTTTCTATAGTTCTTGTCATTTTTATATTTTTAAAATCGTTAGTTTTTATTAGGGTACTATATTAAACACTATAGTTATGTAAACTTTACATAAAATCACATCTCAAAACACGTAACACTAGGAAATATAGCAAACTGCGTTATGATACAAACAGTTACACACAATGTATTTGGAAGACGCAAGACGATGACTACTGACCGTCAGCTCATTAAATTTCTCTTATTTTGTCAGAAGGTCAATTTTGTTCATCTGAAAAGGTATTTTATTTCCATGTCGTTTGGTTTATTGTGGAGGGAGCGAGTATATTGTTTCTTTCAAGATGGGTTTGGTCGGTGTTGGACTCGGTCCGCTTATGAGAGGATGTGAATTGACCAGAAGTCTATCTAAGTCATCCAGGATTAAAGTTTTGTTTTAATTGTCTGCTGAGATCCATCACAACTCCACTTGTAAGTCATCATTCTTTTTCTAAAGATCTCAACACTCGAGCAATGACATGGTTTATTTATTCCCGCTCAGGTAGCTCGTCACATATGATTGTCTATTTGGGTTCTTTGTAAAATGGAGTAGCAAGGGTATGTCTGATTGTGCCATTGTTTTCTGGATAGTCCAACTTCAACAAACATAGCTAGTGCTTGCTTAGAGGACAGTTGTTAGTTGGCTAGTGCTTGCTTAGAGGACAGTTGTGTTAGTTGGCTAGTGCTTGCTTAGAGGACAGTTGTGTTAGTTGGCTAGTGCTTGCTTAGGAGACAGTTGTGTTAGTTGGCTAGTGCCTGCTAGGGGACAGTTGTGTTAGTTGGCTAGTGCTTGCTTAGAGGACAGTTGTGTTAGTTGGCTAGTGCTTGCAAGGATTTCGTGTATGCCTTGTAATATTTATTTGCTCGTGTCGGTAAGCAAGGGATTTCCTCCAATATTTTCGAAGCTTGTCGTTTTCCTTTAGTTGGTAACTGGATCTGAGCTGAACAAGTTAATTCACCTGGGCCCATAGTATTCTATAACTCCTGTCTTGCGTCTCTTACAGCCCTCACTTGACCCGTCAAACATCCTCGGTGGATTCCCAGGTTGTATTGTCAGTGCCTTTTGTACCTCAAATACACCCCGAAGCTAGTCATGTAGTGTTTACAAAATATACGTAGGTTCTGATTTTAAAGGAGAAAATGTATGTTTAATTTGTTTTTTATGTTCTTCTGAATAAGCCTCAGCGTTTAATAGAACGTCCTCAATGAATTCTAACTTGTCGTTCATATCGAGTTCATTTTTCTGTCACATGAGATGAAATAACTCCTTTCCAGTCATTATTTTTACTCGTGAGGGTTCTAAAAGGAAATAAATGATCTATTAAAAACAAACTCCGACTCAATAAAAATAACGTATACGAATATAAGATTTTGTCCGGCTTGATTCACACTTTCACAGGAATACGTGAACTTTTGTTTTTTTATTCTTAAACTTTAAATCTTCATCTTTATATTGACATAAAAATAAGTGTCGGGGGACGGGTCCAGAAGTACAACTAAGAATGGAAACACTTATTCCACTTGTTTGAACAAATAATGTTTACTTTCGATAGTACGTAATTACGCAGACACGCACTTCACCCAACCAGGTTTGAATTTCGATGACTGGTTCGATCGGCGTGTAATGCTGTTGTTCAACCTTCCCAGCTAGTTGATTTTGATCATCTTGATAAACTAATAGCAAGAATCAAATGATTGTTTCCCTGTGAAAACCCCGTTGTTTGCCAAGTCAACCAGCTGGTCCCCTTCACTGGGATTAGAAACACCTACCTAGGCACTACTGTTGGTTGTCGTGAACCCCCTGCGAACCTCTTGAGAATCACTGCACTGGACTGTGGGCCCTGGGCAGACTTCATTTGCAGGGACCCCGCCCTTCGAAATATTACTTTCAGCACCTCGTCTTACTACCCGTTTGAGTTAAGCGCGTATGTGCTAATTACGCTAATGAGTTAGGGACCATTATAGTTAGTTATAGGAAGTGCACCCGTATTCGCGTGGAGAGAGAGTGGAAACCATCCTCGGTGCACCTGACGGTGTTAAAACTGTGATCATTTGTTTTGTTTGTCTGTAGTGGTATATTTAGAGTTGTATGAGGGCTAAGCAACACTAAGCACTAACACTAATGTGTGTGTCTTCTAGTTCTTACCAGTCAGTAGATTACAACCCCCCCTTGTTCCAAGGGTTGGGAGGGTCAAGGACTGTACTACCTGTATTATTATTATTAGTCAACCCTCAACTCTGGCTCTTTACCTCCTGGCCCAATGAAACACACTAGTCTGTATATTGTTAACGTTGTGTCGAAGGTTCCGCAAGATGTCGGTGTTCGGGTTGGTGTCGGCCATTGCTGGTTTCGTCAAGGTGAGGTTTCTCGCAGACAAGGAGGTGACTGACAACACCGTGTTCAGGTTCCACTACCGCCTGACCTCGGCCATATTCTTCATGAGCTGTATCCTGGTGACGGCCAACACACTCATCGGTAAGTTGCACTACAGGTCCTGTGGTCTAGTTCTAGATACTTAGTCTAATGGGACACGGACCTGTCTATAGTAAGTGTAGACAAGATCACACCAGTCCACCCCGGTAATGACATCCACAGGGGAGCTGATATCTTGCCTGACCTATCTATAGTAAGTGTAGACAAGATCACACCAGTCTACCCCGGTAATGACATCCACAGGGGAGCCCATATCGTGCCTGGTCTCGAACGACAAGATCTCCAAGCCCATCAACACGTACTGCTGGATCATGAGTACGTTCACTCTGCCCCACCAACTCCACAAGAAGGCCGGCTCTCAAGTGCTTCACCCGGGGGTGGGCGACTACGTCGAGGGGGTACACGAGAAGAGATACCACGCATATTACCAGTGGGTCCCGCTGATGCTCTTCTTCCAGGTACAGTCTGTACACCGGCATAATGTCCTCGATCTATGGCTTTACTGGCCGCTGTCTCGTTTGTACATGAGAAGGGGGTAACATCAGTTGGGCCGGGTCTATGTTTTGTTCCATTGTCTGTCAACCATGTCCTGCTTGCTATACAGGGTGTCCTGTTCCATTGTCTTGTCAACCACGTCCTGCTTGCTATACAGGGTGTCCTGTTCCATTGTCTCTCAACCACGTCCTGCTTGCTATACAGGGTGTCCTGTTCTATTGTCTCTCAACCACGTCCTGCTTGCTATACAGGGTGTCCTGTTCTATGTCCCCCACTGGATCTGGAAGAACTGCGAACAGGGTAAGATCAAGATGATCAGCGATGGCATCAGAGGGTCGGCCTCTTGGAACGAATCTGACCGTCGCGCCAGGAAACACAAACTGGTCCAGTACTTGGTGGACTCGCTTCACATGCACAACGTGTACGCCGCCATCTACTTCTTCTGTGAGGCGCTCAACTTCGCTAACGCCGTGAGTACTGTTTGGCGCTGACGAGCTAACTTGCCAATTCTTGGCTGTAAGATATCAAATGAGGGAAAAATAATCCAAAAACCGAACATAAGACTCAAGGCCGTAGCCAGCCAGTAATTTCTGGGGGGGAGGGGGTTTGGTGGGCACATTCCCCAAATGTCGGGGGCTAGAAAGAATTCTAAACACCTCTAGAAGCTCTCTGAAGTTCTTTTTATGGTAACACAGCCCCTTAATTTTGATATGGTTTGAACCATAAATAAAGCCATATATATTTTGTTAATAAAATTTCAGGTGGGAGGGGGGTTGAGCCCCCAAAACTCCCCCCTGATGAGGCCTAAGGTTGTTTGTAATTGTAAGATATTCGATTTATTACAATACGCTCTTTAACATGGAACCATGTCAACACACATTTCCTTGTAAGCAGAAGAATTTAATTTTATGATTAATTATTGTCATTAAGTTGTACTAAATCTTGGTGTGTAGTAGGATTTTGTTGGGAAGCGAATTATTTTTATCAATTATAAACACGAGTCTTAGGCTTGGGTCCAAGTCCAAACATAGCTGGATGTTTCATTTTATATAAGAGTCGTTTGGGCAATTGAGAGCCAATCGTAGGGAAAGTGTAATTTACCCTGGTCTCCGAGACGAGACCCACCCTCCTAAGTCTTCCCCGAGCTCCACAATCCCCTCGCGGGATTATATATTTCTGCCAGGGTGTGAATATTCAAGTAAAAGAGGACAAAGAAGAAGAGAAACCAGAACTTCTAATCCTGAGACAGAAGAATATGTAGCCATTTTGAATCTTATGTTTTTAGAACTATCGCAGTTTATCAAAACATTAACTCAACAACCAAAGCCCAGACCATTGATCTTTCACTCAAATAAACAAGTTAGCATTTAATGAAACAAATAGCCGAAACTATTGTTAATGCATTTTAGTGTGGATAGTCCCTCATAGATATCATATTCTGAAAATTGAAAAATGACACCTGGACACGGGAATCGAACCCGGGACCTTCGGCTTAGTGAAGAATGACCATGGGCACGGGACGAATCTTGGATAGCTCAGTGGTAAGAGCATTGGCGTACTAAGCCGAAGGTCCCGGGTTCGATTCCCGTGTTCAGGTGTCATTTTTCAATTTTCAGAATATGATGTTAGCATTTAGTTAATATTTTCTTTGACAGCTTGTGGTACCGATGTGGTATGGAGGTAAAATGAGGATTCGACCTGCGCGTCCCGGGGACTGTAAAAATGACGACCCTTAGGTATATTGACAGACCCCAGTAAAGTTGTGTAATAGTACTATTAGTACTATTAGTACAGAGGCCATTCTCCATGGATACAAACATCCTCCTAGCTCGGAGGTTCTTTTTGATTGATTTAAGTCAGTAAAATAATCCTCCACCTTGAAATTTTCTTTGGGCATGAAAATAGGGGGGAAACAATCAAGAATGTGTTCAGAATTCAGTTTTGGTGGGGGGTTGAGGGGGCACAGCTCCAGGGCCACTGGAAGCAAACACAATTTATAACTATTAAATGCCTCTAGATGCTATTTCAATTATCTTTATTCCTCGGTCCCGGCACAGATTTATCTGATTACCAAACCCTTCCTTCACCTCTGACAAGGCATCTTGTGAATGTGGGGAATACCAGGACTCCACCGTGGTTCGGATCCCACGTTAAACTGTAGGTCCTCCATTTCATCTCACAATCACCCTACCATTACACATTAGCGTTAAGTGCGTATAACCCGAACGGGTAGTAAGACGCGGTGCTAATAATAATAATTATTATTTTTATGTTAACTAAGTGCAGCGATTTCGGTGTAAGTGACCGTAGTTTAAATACAATGTGTGTTTTTATGTTACTTTTTTAAAATGTGTAGTTTTTGGGGCATTTTTAACGTTGTGTAATGGTAGGTCTACCATAATATTCTCCCCACAGATTGGTACTCTGGTACTCTTTTAGTTCAGTGGTGATGGGGGGAGGGGGGGGGGCGCAGTTAGAAAAATGGAGCTTGTCCCTCCAATCAAAAGGGGAGTCTAAGGATACTTTTCAGGAAAATGTTGAAAGAAAAATTGATAAGACTGTTCTAAAAACTTTCTTTGAAAATTTAAAAAACTAGATGGTTCTAGAAGTTTTCAGAGTAGTAATTGTCCG
Organism: Timema shepardi; assembly: GCA_902151425.1. Classification (NCBI taxonomy): domain Eukaryota; kingdom Metazoa; phylum Arthropoda; class Insecta; order Phasmatodea; family Timematidae; genus Timema; species Timema shepardi. The sequence continues at coordinate 2,416 of CABFVX010011007.1, read as the reverse complement.
GATATTTAAAGAAAATCCGTTTCCTCTAGAAGCTATATAAAGTAGTCTTCTCCCGGGTTTTTTTTTTTTGAAAAGTGATGGCCAGGGCCCGAAAGTTGATGACATTGCATCTTTTTTCTGTGAAGTCAAATCACAATGCTAACTTGTATATAAACACATTTTATGACTCTGATATCAAAAACATTACATAAAAGTATAAACTCACAAAGGGTAATGCACATATTCACAATTCCATTATTTGACTTCACTTAAAGTATTAATTTTCTCTTGTAACTATTAGTACGGCCAGACATGAAACAGAGTGTAGCCTGATGTTTCCGACAGAGCGGTACTAAATATGGCCTTGTTTACCTCAGTGGTGGTCACAATTGTTAGTTGGCCGACTACTGGTACTGGTGAGTTTTAACCCGACACCCAGCCGCAGAGGGAGGGCTGTGAAGAGAGAGGATACGCCCCTAACAGTTTATGTACCGAGTTTGGTGAGAGTACTATTTAGTAAATTGTGCGAGTCTACAGTTTTACTCAGAATATCGGCCGTGAGAAACAAAAGTATTTTTGTTGTTGCTGTCTGTTCTAAAACAAACTCAAAGATTGCTGTTCCAAAGTGCTTCAACATCTAAAACCAAATCATCTCTTTTAACCAATAGTTGTGCCAAGTATTGTTAACAGCTAATATTCCACCCGGAAAAGTAAATCGTTCTAAATCTCGAGAGTTTTTAAAAGACACACGAATAATTCTAAACCAGATGAATCTACTCTGAGTAAAAGCCATGTGAGCTTGTGCTGTGAGAAAACTCTAGATAAAGTACGAAGCAGTGTGAAGGAAGGGTTTGGTAATCAGATAAACCTGTGCCGGGACCGAGGATGGAGCCTCGGACCTCAGCACAGATGTTCCGACACCTTACCCCTAGACCGCCAGGTCACCCGAAAATAGATGTAGAAGGCCGCTATGTAAGTACCGTAGTTATTGGAACTCTTGAACTGGATACTGTGGGTCAAACATTTCTCTTGAATACAGAAATTTCGGATAAAGTCAACCACTCCACAATCGGCAAGTTTTCGGATAAAGCCAACCACTCCACAATCGGCAAGTTGTTTGCTAAATCCATGTTCCTGCTTTGGGCTGACGGTATTAAGCACGATAATGTTCTTCTTGTGAGTGATGCTGCGCTGTATATGGTCAAAGCAGCAACTGTAATTGGAACATTATATTCTAGAATGATTCACGTAACAAGTGTCGCTCATTCAGTTCACAGAGTTGCTGAAGAACTTTGGAAATGTTGACCAACTAGTGTCAAACGTTAAAATTATTCTTGAAAGCGCCATCTAGAGAACTTGCTTTCAAGATGGTGCCACCTAAGCCAATCATTACACGATGGTGCACATGGCTTCACGAGTGTTGAACAGATTTGACAGTGAGAGGCCGTATCTATCAAGATTGCGCAAGAAATACTCTCGGATCGCAAACTTGAGGCAAACTTGGCGTATATCAGGGCTAATCTCAGTATTTTGACTGTAACTATAACAAACTTTACTGCTCTTATCACGACACTACAGGATAACCTCAAGAAATCTTTAGAATGTGTTGATAAACAGTGTGTGAGATTGTTGACATGAACACCAGTAAAAGTGACTCTTTAGGAGAAACTGAAGAGGACATATCGCCAGGTGACACGTATGCTCCAATACCCTACATGTACTTGTATCTCTATATCATTCTCACATGCACACAAATGTTCTGCCTATTTTATTATCTTATTGGCCAGATTAGTTATATAAAATGTATTAATTTATTTCTCCTTTAGCAGGATTCCTCCATTACCATAATTGGACAATAATAATAGGATTTTAAATGTATTACTAATTCTTAAGAGCATTTTTTGTATTTCTAAGAGTAAAAAAATCTAATTTTTGTATCTTTGATTTTAAGGGCATTTTTCTTATTTTTGAGAGCATTAATACACCATTTTTAATTGCATTTTAGGGTTTTTTAAGGGCATCAACTTCAGGGCCTTGGTGATGGATGACTTGTTATGTAACTTTGAATTACCCTGTATTACACTTGATAAATAGTCCGTGATGTGCTCTCCCGTGGAGCGAATGCGGGAGTTGGGCGCCATCTTGAACTTGTCGTTTTTGTGACAGGTTGGCAACATCTATCTGATTGACAAGTTCTTGGGAGGAGCGTTCCTAACGTACGGGACGGACGTGGTCAAGTTCAATAACATGGACCAGATGAACAGAACGGATCCGATGATCGTAGTCTTTCCTCGGATGACCAAGTGCAACTTCTACATGTCTGGGCCTTCAGGTGAGGCTAGAGGCGTACACTTTGTATCGCTAGGGCTAGAGAGAGGCGTGCGCTTTGTATCGCTAGGGCTAGAGAGAGGCGTGCGCTTTGTATCGCTAGGGCTAG
>CABFVX010011006.1:0-12103 GCA_902151425.1 Timema shepardi | reverse complement strand
ACATTCACAAGATGTCTTGTCAGAGGTGAAGGAAGGGTTTGGTAATCAGATAAATCTTTGCCGCGACCGAGGATCGAACCCCGGCCACCAACACAGAAGTCTGACACCTTACCCCTAGACCGCCAGGTCACCCTAATGAAGTATCAAGCAGGCGAATATGATAGTATACAAAATATATTAACCCAAACATTGTTTTATTGATGTGAAGCGTGGGTTTGTCAGGATTGACACAAGAGCAAGTTGAATGTGGTTGGAATGAGATATCTAGGAAATGTACGTGGAAAAACTCGTATGGACAGAGTCAGTAATGAGTGGGTGCTGAAGGAGTGTGGTTTGAAGGGGAATCCAATAGGTCAATGTGATAGAAGCGTCTTACGTTGTTTTGACATGTTGAGAGGATGAGTGTGGATCGAGTGGCGAAGAAAATATATAAACGTAGATAATACTTTGAACCACGTCTTACTACCCATTCGGTTTATACGCTTAAGGGCTAATTATTCTTGTGGGTTGGGGATTGGGAAGTTGTAATATAGAGTAAGTGAACCCGAATTTGCGTAAATGAAGTGTGGAAAATAATTAATGAAAACCCACCCGCAGTACACCCAAGCGAGATTCGAACCTCAATCTCCTCATCCTCAGCAGTCTAGCTCAACACGAAACTTGCGCGCGCGTTAGCTAACTACACTACCGAGGCGGGTATGAAAATTGAGTGTGTGGATCAAAAGAGAGGAGTATACCTTGTAAGAAGTGGCTAAATGTTGAAGAGGAATGTGTGGAAAAGATAAACATTAAAAGTTTTAGGAATAAAAGAGCATGTATGACGTGGTGTTTGGATGTTGTTGAAATTAAGGGAGTATGCAAGGACAGGGAGGTGAGGAGAAAGTTAGCGAGGATGGATTAAGTACGGAGTTGATTTTTGAGCTTTATGCCCGGTTTATTACCTACCCCGTGGGGAATAGCGTGATTCTACACGAGTTGTGTGGAATAGTCAGGGTTTGTTGACTCCTTGCTCTCTACATTTCATCCATTTATTTATTTTACACTGCTTATTTTGATAATCTATTATTATTTACAAACACCTTTATATATTTGTTCACGTAATAGGCTTAAAAACACCCATCAGTTATAATATCCGATAACATTTGACCAATTTATATTTATTTTACTTACTTCTCTTCTTCTAGTTTATTAATAACAATATGTTATCATTGTCTATATAAGGGGAACCAGCCCAATTATATAGTTCTGGCAATTAACCAGGTAGGCCTATTGTATTCTTAGTCCTAAATAATTTATTATTTATTTGTTTCTTATAGACCTAGTTTAGAAATTACATATACATATTAATTGATCTAAAATGTTATTTATAAGAAATTTGGGGTTATATATTAATTTTAAGTAGGTAGCCCAAACCATGTTCAAAAATTTAAGCAACATATCTTCTAAATTTCTATTTATTAACTTTAATTTTAGGCTATTCAATTTTTAATCTAGTAATTTTCATTCTTATGAAGATTTATTTTAAATTATACTCCCATTATTGGTTCGTAATATTGTATNATCATATGGGCAGCATGGATTCATCTTATAGATGTTTTTGATTAATATTTTCAAAAGTAATAATTTTTTCGGCAAAATGAAATATATCTTCTGTAGTTGTGTTTTTTTTTTTTTTTTTTTTTTTACATATTATAGAGTTAAACGCGCAATTTAACAAAGTAAATGGGAGGTTTACCATGGAACAGTTATCCAATCAAAGCTTAGCATGAGTATTCCTTGATTGTAAAATGGAGGGGTGATTCTTGGGGACGTGAGTTTACCCCACACATCTCTAGTGACACGTGAGCTCACCACACCCTTCTCTAGTGACACGAGAGTTCACCACACATATCTCTATTGACACGTGAGTTCACCACACACATCTCTATTGACACGTGAGTTCACCACACACATCTCTATTGACACGTGAGTTCACCACACACATCTCTAGTGACACGTGAGTTCACCACACACATCTCTAGTGACACCTGAGTTCACCACACACATCTCTAGTGACACGTGAGTTCACCACACACATATATATAGTAATACTGGTACCTACCGGACGTGATACTCCTCTAAGTTTAGTATACAGGTGTTTTGGTACAATGAAGAGCTTACGGGTGAGAAAAGGTCCCTTATGTTAGTTTTATAACAATTTAAAATAATATCACTTTAGTTTTATTTCGTGTTAACTACGTTGTTTGGGACTGCTATTTGTGAAGTGGTTAGATCTGTTTTCCCCGAGCACGGCTAAAGATAGTTTGTAGCTGCCATGGACGTATTTTACCCTCTTTAAAGTCAAGGTCACACTCCCTACAGCTAGAACATCTTCCCTCAAGTAGTCTTTGACCCTGTTACTATTTCTAATTTTGAAATACAACTCAAGTAAACGTTTCTTGTAGTCTAATGTTGGACACTAACTAATATATTTTCTAAAATATAACACAAGTCAGCAACCTTATTGTTTTTGTCGGCCCTTAATTTCCCACCCCCACAAGTAGCGACCAACCGACGAGATCTCTGAAGCTCTACTGAGGATGCTATGCGCCTTGGACCAGACGATTACTGTACTGTCTAAGGACATATAAAAAAAGGGGTAGTCGTGAGAAGAAGCGACCCTGTACAAAACTGATGTGGGTCCCAAATGTCACGACCCACCTTGTATATTATTTACCTATCTCGTATTTACTTAGGTTACATTTAGATAGAACCATAAGTCTTTCCTGGGAATATATTATATTAATGATGATAATAATGGTGATGTAAAATATATATAAAATCAAAACATTAAATTTAAAAACCAATATTTCTCTCCAAAAATAAATACTAATGTGAAGATAACATATTTGGGCATGGGGGTAAGTATAGTATAGCCTTTGGTATTATTCAACTGATTTCAAGCAATCTTGGAGCACAGAAAGGCGCTCACAAGAAAAAATAAATGGTATGGTGCAACACACTGACTTTCTCCCACTTTTATCTTAAAATAGAGATTTAATAAAAACTCTTAAGATTGGTGAAACGTAACAGTGGGTATTTAAATTGTTGTAGAAACACTACACCAACAATCATAAATGAAATAAGATACACTGTGACTTCCTTTGATCTATGGCATTAGGAACTATAAACACTCTTACAGAATAATTGAGAAAAGAGAGTCAAATTGGTCCACCAAAGAGCATAAGAATCAAAATTCATTTTCAAAGTCTTGAATTGAAAAATTATATTTTATTGGTTTTATAAAAATATGTTTCGGATAAAAGTTTATTATCTTTAATAGTATTACAACTTACAAAAAATAAGTATTTCGTTCCGCAAACTGTTGCGGAAAAATTATGAAATTTTGAAAATTTCCCCATATTTTGTTAAGTACCTAGCCTTAAAGTTATTTTCATGCCCTCTTTTTGGTAATGATAAACAGTGTACGGATATAAAGTTTAATGAAAATCGTTAGAGCAGGTTTTGAGATTATCTTTTTCTCTTTTTTTACCTTCAGTAAACTACATTTAAATTTAGGGTTGGATATCTAATTCCAAAAACATCTTGAGGCAGCCTTATGAAAACACCAGATATCAAGTTTTAACCCGAACGGTAAAATATATTCGGCTATAGCCCTATGTAAAAACAGATGACATTGTGAAAACTATTTTTTTTCCCTGTTCCAGGGATCAAGCAATGTCGAAATTTATCAAAATCTTGGGTTCGATTTTGTTTTACCTTCTGTGACTAGCACTGTTTCATTTTCGCAACAGCTGTAATTCATTGAAAATCAAATATAATTAGGTTGGGTAACTTTCAAGTATAACTCAAATAGATACTGCTGCGTAGTATAATGTTATAAAATATTTTTAAAAATGTTTATTTTCTGAAATAGGGGAGTTTTAACTGGTGGCATTCAGAAATGTTGTTAATACAATCATTGCTGAAATATGTTTAAAATAAAATAATAGCGTAATAAATTAGAGCTAATCTGTAATTTCACCATACAATTAAATATAAAATGATGCCTTTACAATATGTTGCTATGTATATTTTCTCTAATAATAATATGATACTTTAAAGAAGTTTAACAATATTGTAATTTTCTTTTTTTTTAATAAAATTTTCAAAAATACATTATTATTTAAATATTTGTTTATTAATATTGTTTCAAAAATAATAATATATTTTAAAGTATTTTTTTATTATTTATTATTTAGAAAATAATAGAATGTGGCATAAATGTAACGGCACAAGTCCTCATGTTATTTTTTTAGCGTCGGTCTCCGAAGGTTAATGTAACAATCTAAAGGTATGGAAATGTACATCTTTCATAAGAAATATACCCACGTTAGTGTGGATTGTGAAAAAACATTGGGGTGTAATCCCACGTGGAAAAATATGCCAAGTTCACCTTCAGGTTCGAACAGGGCCTTTTCTTAACTGACAAATAAGTTATTTGGGAGGCTGACGCCTGAGACCATGAAACAATCAGTGTTTGTTTAATATTGATTCTTTTTGTTTGTGTTTATACCGTCTATATTCAAATATTTCATTTATAAAAATAAATATTTCACTATAGTTAAATAACTAACCTTTCAGAGTATTGTATAAACTAGAGTAATATATACAAAATTAAAAATACATTTTGGAAACAGTTTTAACACAAATAATAACCATACAAAAATTAATCTTAAAAAGTAATTTAAAATTGTGTCTCTCGCTATATGTGTACGAGATAGGATACATAACTACGTCAACGCAGATAATTGGAACCAATTATTGAGCAATCTTTTTCAAATTTACCATGAAAAAATAATTTCGTAATCAAAATATTCGTATTTGCAGATAGGCATGAAAATTGTCGAAAGTAATTAATTGAAAAATATAATTTAATTCAAATATATGAAAGCCAAGCATTCACTGAATATAATATTTCTCTCGCTAATATCAATAACGCAAAAATAAACACTATTATAAATTCTGGAAGTATAAATAATCATTAGATTTATAATTTAAAACCATCTTTGACATAAATTAAATATCAAAATGAAATACAATAAAAAACCTATTTAATTTTTATAAATGGATTCATTAATCCGTTTCGGTGGCCGCATTGTTCAAGGCGTCCCTCTAGTAGTCCACCGGAGAGTATTTAATGACAGGGAGATCATGATTCTAAACCGGTTCAGGTCTACTCAGGTTTGTTTTCATAGAAGGTTTTCCACCCTCTCTTCGTTTCTCGCCCCACAAAAATGCGGGTACGCCTACAAATCCCCTAAATTCAACCCTCCTTATTGGTGCTATACACAGACTGAACGTGTAGTAAGACGTGGAGCTGGCTAAAAAAAAGTTCTACCTGATATTTAAATTTAGCTTTGAGAATATAAAATGATGATGGATATTTTATTGGTTAATATTGATAACCATGTCAAATATTACTAATAATCTCAAATTATGTAGGGCCTATACCTTACTGTCTTAAAAAAAATTAATATGCAAGTTAAATATTTAAAATTTAATGTATTAAATTTTTTTTAAACCATATAAGTATTATCTTTCATCTACTACGAGATGAGAAAGTATGTTGAAAATAACTTTTAAAAAGTATTCACAAAGCTGTCTAGCTTCAATGATTTGTTTGATTTGCTGTTGGCCTCATAGAGTGAATTGTCGTGTTATTTACCCTCCCTACTTGCTCTCCTCCTGATATTAACTGACAAATCAACAGTTAGGATCCATAGGAGTGACGTCACAGTAGACAGACTCTATGATTTGTAGGCAGCCACCAGATCACGTGGCACAAAACACAATTAAGTATGAATGTGCTAATTATTATTATTATTATTATTATTATTATTATTACCGCGTCTTACTACCCGCTCGGGTTATACGCACTTACGCTAATGTGTAATGGTAGGGTGATAGTGAGATGAAATGGAGGACCTACAGTTTAACGTGGAATCCGATGTCAGAGGTGAAGAAAGGGTTTGGTAATCAGATAAATCTGTGCCGGGACCGAGGATTGAACCCCGGCTGCCAGCATAGAAGTCTGATACCTTACCCCTAGACCACCAGGTCACCTGCTATTTACTAATTTGAAGCCATGTAGTCGGATCAAAGAATTTGTAAGTTCTGGTTTGACTCAAGTTGTTAGAGAAAAATATATCTTTACTGTTTATCTGTAAGTTTTTTATTTCGTGTCATTATTTTATATATATTGACCCAAAAACTGGATGTTCACTATTGGGTATACTTTCATACTTTAAGTTATCTGTTAGGTAACTTGCTTAGGATGTTTAATTAAACCAACTAAACTATCAAAGTGAGTAATATTTATGTTATGTTTCTTAATTAACCTACAATTTAATAATATTATTAATTAAGTCTTTCTTAGTTATTTTACAAGGACAACATATAGATTAATTTATCTATTTATTCTAAGACATACTTGATCCAACTTTCTTAAACTGGTTGCTTAGAGTAGATCATCCCTATTGTTTGGTTAGTTAGTAATTGGATTGGTGGCTACCTCTACTGACATACTCTCATCTAATGTGTTTATTTCTGGCCAAAATAAGATGAAACACTTCCAATTGAACATATAGTTGAGAATACATATCTGGAGAAGCTCGCTGTGAGTGTGGTGAGATGCAAGACCTTCAACATCTTCTGGTCTGCAGACAACTTGGTGACCCGTGCAGAATGGACGAGCTATTCTTAGTGAATGACAAGGCAATTCAGGCTGAGGAATATTGGACCTTCAGCTGCATATACTTTTATAATATTAAAATATGTTTAATTACTCTAGTGTTTTGGATTAAAAAATTAATCTAAAGAGCTGAACATCATCGTAGCCTCCCCCCTCTCCCCGGGATTAATACCCCCTCTGGTACCTGGATAGCCAGTCCCGCTAGCCGTTGCTGCGCAAAATGAGACAAGACACTCAGAATGAAAGAATGTAACAAATCTTATGTATATCTATCTCATAAGCATTAACTAATACATTATAATTAATGGGAACCATTCTCTGTATAGTGATTAATAGCTAAATTAAGCTATAACTTTTTGATTGATTTGTAGAAACTAGATATTAATAAAATAATAAAAATTAAGAGACTAATATCAATTTTAAAACAATTTTGCTGACAGTTTAATTTAAAATAAATTTTAATAAGTATTCTTTACTCTATTATTTACAGATAATCACCCGCCTCGGTGGCGTGGTTGGCTAACGCGCCAGTCGTGTTGAGTTTGACTGCTGAGGCCGGGAGATCGAGGTCCGAATCTCGGTCGGGTGAACTAGGGGTGGCTTTATATAAATGGTTTTCCACTCTCCCTCCACGCATATGTGGGTTCACTTCCTCTAATTCAACCTTCCTAATTCCTAATACACTAGAATAATTAGTACTTAAAGCGTATAATCCGATCAGGTAGTAAGACGCTGTGCTAAATAATAATAATAATAATAATAATAATAATAATACAGATAATCTAGTTTTTTACTAATAATTTTAAAAATTTCCAAGCATAAAACATACGCTTATGTTTACTCTCCAGCTATTATTAGTTGACATTAATTCTAGTGAGAACTATACATGCGTTTTAATTGTTGAATCTGTACAAACTAAGATAAGAATAAAATAGTATAACCGTATATTGTTATTTGTTATTGTTATTCCACCTTAATACCCTTTGGGACTATAGACATATTTTTATTAGAACCGCGTTTTAGTACCCATTAAGTGTATACACTTATATACTATTTAAGCTGATGGATTTAGAGATAAGAAACGTTATATATATAGAGGAAGTGTACCCACACTTGCGTGGAGAAATAATCTGGTAAAACTACCCTCAGTACACCCAACGAAGTTTCGAACCTCAATCTCCCCAAAATCGGCAATATAATCTATGGTTAAATTACTGAACAAAAGGGAAGTGGAAAAGTGTCAAAAATATTTTTGAAGGTGCTTAATGACAATGTCGGAAAAGTGAATAGGATTGCACGAAAACCCTCGGTAACATCATAAATTCTTCACAAAATGGTAAAAAGAACAATGGAAATGCGTCAACAAACAACAACATACGAGGCCTTAAAACTAGTTAAAAGAGAAACAGATAAGTCTTGGAAATACTATATAGTGAAGAAGAAATGAAATTATCAAAAGGCGAAGAAAAGGAAGGCATGAGCGTATGTACGAGAAAGCAAAGGAACTGGAGTGTAATGAAAGCAAAGATGTGCGAAAAATATGTGCAAACAATATGGTGATGAATCATTAAGAGGTTCTTACGATTTGTAAAATATTTATAGAAAAACCATGCGACAAGGAAAAACTAACCGGTAACCTTAATAAGAAGAATAATAGATAGAAGTATATGAAAAGGACCCAGCGTTTTAAATAGTGAAGTAGAAAGAGCCATAAAATACATGCTAAGAAGAAAAGCTGCTTTAGATGACGACACACCTCCTAACCTGATGGATTAACGGCTTTGACAAGGCTCATAAATAGGATCTACAAAATAGGAGAATGGCCCAAAGAATTTTAGACGTAACCATGGTGGGTCTAAAACAGAAGAAACAAGCTAAGAAATGCAGTAACCACAGGACCATCATCCTCATCTCTCGTGTGAGAAAGATCATGGAAACTACACACAAATTGCGACTGGAATAGAACATAGAAAGTGTGATGGAAGAAGACTAATATGGATACAGAAAAGGAATCAGCTATGCCATCGGAAAACTGAAAGTAATTTCAGAGAGAATACTGGAAGTCAATAAATAGGTCTACATTTGTTTCATAAACTTGTTAAAGGCTTTTCAAAGAGTTAAATGGGAGACATTGATGGAATACTAATGAAGAGAGGCATCAACTGGAAGGACAGAAGTTTGAATGCAAACCTGTATCTGGAACAGCGAGTGAAGGTGAGGCTGAATGATGGAGGTACTAACATCGTAGAGATAGGAAGAGGGGTGTGACAGGGATGCTGTTTGTCACCCAGTCTGTTCATCTTGTATGAAGAGTGGCTGTCAGGGAACCCCTAGAAGGACGTGAAGATTTCAAGATAGGAGTACATGTCATTAACACAATAAGATGCGCAGATGATCTAGCGTTGCTGTCCAAAAATAAAGAAGAGTTGCAGGAAATGATATACTGGCTGGTGAAGATAAGGAGAAGATATAGCATGGAGATCAACATTTAGATGTTAAAAGGGGTGGTGATTTCAAAAAATGAAGAGCCTCTGAAAATCAAAATGGGAAACTAAGAGATGGAAAACATAGAGAAGTTCAAGTATACGGGCAAGTGTGCTGATAAAGTATCACTACTATACCAAGGAAATTAGGTCGATGGTCGTCAAGGTTAAGGAAGCTTTCAATAAGAAGAGGTCACTGATGACCAGCAAGCTGATCTTGGAACTGAGGATGAAACTGATTGAATTCTACATTTGGAGCATCGCGCTGGATGAAGCAGAAACGAGGATTCTTGGGAAAATGGAAAGTTATGTTTGGAAATCTTTGAATTTGGTGCTGGAGAAGATTTGAGATGTTTTGTTGGATAGACCGGCTGACGGAAGAAGAAATCCTAAGAAGAGTGGGTTATAATATCATAATTTTGGATGCAATTTTTGGTGCAAAGCCAACTGGATAAGGAGTATCTTTAGAAAGAGCTGTCTTTTGAGTGACGTAATAAAATAAAAGGTTGAGGAAAATAGGATCTTAGGAAGAATGAGGATTCCAAGATTGGATGAATTGAATAAATAAGAACATTCACTGAGTATAAGGAGGAGGTAGAGGACAGAACACATTGGCGGTCTAAGTTTACGGACAAAAGCATTGTACATGTCATAAGACAGAACATCTACAAATAATAATAATAGTTACAGTAGAAATAATAATAATAGAAATTAAAAGATATATAAAATTATTTCACAAGAGCAGTACACTTCTTTTCTATTTAAAATAATTCAAACTACGCCCCCCCCCCCCTCCCCATCATCGGCAATCCAGTAAATGGATATTGAACAAAGGGAATATGCAAAGATAGGGGAGTATGGGGAAGACTAGTGTGGATGTATTAAGTAGGGAATTGTTGTTTTTGAGCTATGTGCACCTTTTCTTGCCCACCTCGTAAGGGAATGGCCTGATTAGGTATGCACTGTGAATGTATCACATGATTATCAAACACTTTAAACCAGATAGGTACCAACACAACGACAATAAGTGTTTTAACGAACATAAACAAAGTACGCATTTTATATACATATGGTTCTGATTATACTGGAAAACATTGTGCACTTTTTTTATTAATGATACTTAAATAAATCTAAACTTGTATTTGATTGTATAATTTTTAAATTTTTTCGTAAAGTGGGCTAATATTCGTTTTGGTTGTGTTATTATGTAATAATTACACTAGTACGTTAGGAACGAGAAAGGTTGAATTTATAGGAAATGTATTCGCATTTGCAGACAGCGAGAGTGGGAAAACCAATTAGTAAAACAATATCTTCAGTACACTCAACTGTGATTCGAACCCCAGTCTCCCCTTCATCGGTAGTCCAGTATATTGCAATAATGATGTAATTAAAGTCCAGGGTTCACCAACATGCCGAGTCAACCTGTAAGACCGCTTATTTGCACCCATTTTATTACCCTCCCGCCTGCAGTCAAATAATCAAACAACAGATAATAGTTTGCTGTTTATTTCTTGTTGTTTCTCAAATAACGAGTTCTGAAACCACATTTCTGTTTTGTTGTGTAACAATCCTGCCTTTGTTAAGAGAGCTGCATTGTTTGTAAGAGTAAAAGGCAGGTTAAATAATGATAGTATTGATTGACAGCTGCTAACAAACATAAACCTCCCTCTTCTGGCAACAGAACGTGACTTGGTGACAGTAATTGATGTTACATTCTTTGCTCGCCAGTGCTACTGTGTCCTGGGCACAATTCAGTTAAATTAAATGAGAATACAATGGCCCAGTATAATTTATTTTAGTGCATGCATAATTTTAAATGTCAAAATCAATTATAGCTATTTCAGAAAGAGCTATAATTTTCCATAATGATAAATACTGATTGACTAATTATTTATTTGTTTGCGTAATTTTAAAAAAAAATCAAGGACTTTGCTATCCCACATGAACAACTGGAAGAATATCAGTTTGTTAATACCTTGGAAGCACATTTTTTGTTTTTAAATTAATAAAAATACCCACCATGATAATCTGATATAATTTATTGGTGATGGTAGGTTTAGGGTTTAAGATGAGATTTTAGGGAGCACGAGAAAAAGTTAGTGTTTTTGAAGATTTTATAGCAAATAATTTTTTCTCCGAGATAAAGAAATATTAATCAGATAGAAATTAAAAGTTTAATTTTCCTCGCATGGTTTCTCAACATTTCTTGGATATCTGTCATGATCATATTAACATTTTACTTTATATTGATTAGCGTCTAATGTTTCCAGCCTATGATCTGGATCAGTTTTTTATTCAAGCCATATATTTACAACTACTGGCTCGCTAAGCCTATCGTAGCTTCATATGCTATATAATCTTACGCAAAACTAAAACTAGAACCAGAACAACATTTAGTCCCCAGCCGTCCCCATTAAAATTTTACTCTTTTTTAACTTTTAACCCTTTTGGTGGTTTTTTAATCTTTTAACCTTGATTCTATTTGTTTCACCCCTCTTAAAATTAATACATTTTTTCTTATAAATTAACTTCTTGCCCTTCTTACCATTTTCACCTCCTTTACCATATTTGCTCAGGTGTGCCTTTCTTGCCCTTTTTGACATTTTTGAGATTTTGGTCATTTTTGGACATTTCTGGACATTTTTGCAGTGTTGGCCCTTTCGGACTTATTTCCCTTTATGGTTAAATTTACTATATAGGTGACCTGGTGGTGTAGGGTAAGGTGTCAGACTTCTATGCTGGCGGCTGGGGTTCAATTCTCGGTCCCGGCAAAGATTTATCTGATTACCAAACCCTTTCTTCACCTCTGACAAGACATCTTGTGAATGTGGGGCATGCCAGGCCTCCACCGTGGTTTGGATTCCACGTTAAACTGTAGGTCCTC
>CABFVX010011005.1:0-12103 GCA_902151425.1 Timema shepardi | reverse complement strand
ATCGATTTTTCCTGTCTTTTTAATATTCGAGATCATATTTTAAAGTAAATATATTAATATTTATTCTTTTCAGTTAATATAAAGTAAACTCATCTTTTCTAGACTACGGCCATGTTTCTTTTTCTTTTATTTAACTGAACGTGGCAGAAGCATGGATTTTTACTTCCGGGTTGTAATTACGCAGTAAATAAATAGCAGGTGCAGATTAACGCGTCTGTTTTCTTAAATGCGTGCTAATTAAAAACTATCCCCATTGGTCGATGGAAAGAAAGCAAGGAGTGGTCTGGGTTCGAGCGTGTGAACTACGGGGTTTACACGGCTCGACTCAAGAGGACGCTAGTTTGGTAGGCGCGTCATTCTACTCTTCTTCGGCAGACGAAAGAGATTGTATCAATCTCGTATAGTTTGATAATGTTAGCTTGGTTGTGTTTAGAATCACGACCAAGGTGTTTTTACCTAAATGGTTTCCATTATTCTTTTTCAAACAACAGTGATATGTAATACATTATACCATTAAAGTTTATACAAAAGTATCTATTTTCGAAGACATTTATTTGTAGTATATATATTCTTCAAACCAAAGTGAAGTTAGTACATTAAAATGGCGCTCAACGTGAAGGCATTCCAGCAGAACCTAAAAAATGACGTCTCGATAAGGGGCATCCAACTTTAGTATGTCACAATTGACGTCACAACTCGGGGCAGTTCTAAAGTGTACGTTACATTACGTCAAGTTTTAGAACTATCACATAAAGGGCTGCCACTGACCTGTGAAGTTGGGGAAATGGAGATTGGTCATGAAACGTCAGGGAAATGCAATAATGGTCAGGCAAAGTTTTTTAGTGTATTCCATTAAATTGCAGATTATTTTCTTCATGGTGTCTTTTATAAGAAATCAACTATTTCGAGGTCAGATGATAAACTCTGTACTGTAACATCTTATTTTTGAAACCTGATTTGGTTGTGGCTATGGCAGGTTGAAAATGTCTGTTATTTAGAACAAGCTTTAATTGTAGTTGATAACATAAATTCGTACACACACCTAAAGCCTCATACCAAACTGACAAAGTGTCATAAAGCACACAGACGACAAATTTCTCAAATGTAAATTCTCTCTTTTTAAGACTTTGGCTGGGGAATCTGAATAAGTCCTACGAAAATTTCAGTCTGCAAGGCCCCTTATTCTCAACTTGTACAGTTATCTCCATGACCTTTTAAGATGTCTTATATGCCAAGTTGTTAAATCTGCAAAATTGGAAGCTGCTGACTATGGTAGTAAACTTGTTGCTCTTGATTTTAATTGTAGTGAAAATTCATTTCAGTTAAAAACACATTAACTTTGGGTTCAGTACAGTGAAACACCTAAATAATGTAAACGGAACTGAGAAAGACATTCTTACATTCAGAATGAAATGTCGGAAAGTTGTGATGATAACTGTTAAAAAATTTGCAAGAGTTGGAAATTACAGTACTATGTTCATTGATTATCTTATAATATAAATCAATAACAAAATTTAGTCAAAAGGTGTGTGATGGTATGGCTATATAATAGGAATGCCTGGAGTATGGTTTTCCTACTAACACTGTATTGGCAGCATTTGTCTAATATCGATATCAATTCCTATCATAGGGAAGGAGCAGGTCATTTTCTCTATTTGTAGTTATTATCTTAAATTTACACACTGTAAGTATTATTATTATGTTACCAGCAGCTTGTGGGAAAGTCGGGGATGCCTTATATTTTGGTCAGAGTATTTCAGGTAAAGTAAGGGAAATGAAATTGAGGATATCAATGGCAACCCTGCCATTCTGTGTGCATTGCTATGCTCTTGAATGATTCAAACGTTTGATCCCATAATTTACATGGAATTTGCTAATAAAAATCTGAAAAAATTGTAAGTTCTTCATCACCTGATCCTTATATTATAAAAATTGTTTTCTTTTAAATAATTTGCATAGTGAGTGAACTAATTGAGATTATCATTGCTATAAACTATTTTTAAAGCAAGGGCTATCACATACTTGCTATTGTAATTAAATTTCTGTGACTTCTAGGAAAGCCGTCGAGCATTGTTTATTGAAGTATTTAGCTTGCTGATTCTATGCGACCTTGGGTCGACACCCGGCTAGATACCTGCCAACAGAGGGTGTGCCTCCTTCCCGCCAATTCTCCCCTTTTCTCTCGCTCCTAGTACCACGCTCAAGTCACTGTTCATCAGAGTTTCTCCTAGCACATATGCTTACCTCTATGGATTGTATGTTATTGACTTGGGTCTCTATAGGATTTCACTCAAATATTACTATTTTATTTGTACAGTAATTGTGGATTGTGACTGATATATTTGGTCTACGACACAGCATCTTTACATTTAACAATACATAGCCTTCTATTTGTTTAACTTGGCATGATGTCTGGCTGACGAAATTGTTTAAACAGTCGTAAATATTTTTGCTATGTCTGTGTAAGTTTCACTATACCCAGTCAAAGAACAAGTATTAGTGACTTTGTGAAAAAGCATATTTTGCTTATTTCCATGTGAAGATTGATGATCAAGACAAGTCTTGGGCTCCACACATTGTATGCAGGCCCTGTGTGGAAATTTTTCAACAATGGTCAAAAAGTAAGCGAAATAAACTAGCATTTGGTATTCCAATTATAAGCAAGAGCCAAAAAATCATGAGATGATTGCTATTTTTGCCAAGTCCAGATTTCGGGTTTTAATAAAAAATAATTATATACCCAAGCCTTGACTCAGCAATCCTGCCGAGTTGCTCATTTAGGTGAAATACCTGTGCCTGTTTTTAATGTTCCTTCGCCATTTGAGGAAGAGAAGGTTATGGCAGAAGTTGTTGAACGTGTGGATTTTGAAGCTGATGATGATACTGGTTCATGTTCTAGCTCAGGGCTGCAATTTTTTTAATCAGGAAGAAATAATCCCTTAGTAGGAGATTTGGGTCTCTCTAAAGAGTTGTCTGAAATACTAGCTTCAAGATTAAATGAAAAAAGAAAAATTTCTTGAGCATGATACGAAAATAAAACTTTATCGTAAAAGGAAGTATAATTGGATCTTAAAATGGTTAACTTTTTACTTGGCTAACAAGGAGGGTACACTAAATATCCTTGTTTCTTGTGTCCCTGGGCTAGTCGGGCCAGGGACAAACATTGGACTCAGAAGAACTGGCCAGTAATAACATCTTTAAAAGTTGAAGAAAATCTGTCATAAACCAACCTTTATTTAGTAGATAGAGAAAAAATCATCTTTCCTCATCTCCACATCAAACTTGGTATCACGAAGCAGTATCTAAAAGCTTTAGATGTAGAAGGTAACTGCTCTAAGTACATTTGTGAAAAATTACCACGAATTAATTATGAAACAAATAAAAGCTGGTGTTTTTAACAGACCTGAAATTATAACTCTGATAAAAGATTCTCATTTCACTAGCTTTATGAATGATATTGAGAAAGATACATGGAATTCATTAATTACTGTTGTTAATAATTTACTGGAGAACCAAAAAGCCGAAAATTACAAAGAAATTGTCGAAACATTGCTAAAACATTTGCACTGCCTTGGCTGCAACATAAACATAAAATTTCATTTTCTTCTAACAGCCGTCTTGATGGATTTGCTAAGAATTTAGGTGATGTGAATGATGAACAAGGTGAAAGGTTTCATCACTGTTTAAAAATAATGGAAAAGCGATACCAAGTAAGACGCGACACTCATATGATATCCAATTACTGTTGGAGTCTTAAAAAGGACTGTCGGAGTATGGCGCACTAAAGAAAATCTTCCAAGTGAAAATTTCTTTCATGAATTTGTGAGTGATTTACTCATTAAGGTTTATGCTATTATATTTATCTACTAGTCGATTATATTTAAAAAAATACTATGTATGATACCATTGTTAGTAAATTTTTTAACCTCATAAATCATTAGCCCAAAATACCCTATTTTTGCCCATTTTTGGATATCAAAAGTCCTTTTGAGGAAAAATTGGACGTGACAGGCAAAAACCAGTAAAATTTTTGGTTTTAGCACATAAAAATACATTGAAACCATGTCTCAGATTTAAGTTGGCAAAAATTGTGTTGACCAATGTTTTTGAATACCTTAGAAACACTAACTAGTGATCACATGCTCTGAATCATCATGTCTAAAAACAATTTAAAGATAAAAAAAAATACGTTTGAGGGCCACACCCTTTATTACCGAACTAGGTTAACTGCTACTAGCTCCTCACTTTCAATTGACTCATCTTAACTGACCATTATTAAATCGACTATCTTTTCCCCACAATACCTCAACGGGTAGTAAATCTTTATCAACTAAGATACTCACAATGAATGATTTTATTTATATTAAAAAAAATTATTTCAGGTTTGGAGAATTGGTGAAGATTGTTCATTTCATTGGTCCCAACAAGCCTTGGCTTTTGCACTTTGACACTGAAACTCGACAGGTTCGTCCCCCACCAGGTGTAGAACATTTACATACTTTGCTACAAATATGGTGGGACTTTTTTTGTGATAATGTACATCCAACACTTTCTCCAACCATGGTGAGTTTGCATAGTCTTGATAATTAATACTTACTCAGTAAAACATCAAAATATTCAAACTTATCTGAATAAAAACAAGTGAGCCACAAACTTGTTCATAAGAATAACAAAAATACTATTCAACTGTGGCAGTATGTCTGGTTATCTCGTACGTTTTGGTTACTTAAGTGTTTACAAAAAGCGCTGCGTGACTTCAAAAATATTAACTTATCCAACTATGTCTAATTTTCAAAATGTTACAAGATGAGTGCCTCTCAAAGTAGCATTATTCAATTTTCAAACATTTACAGGGGGTGGAGTCCTTGAACCTCTCTTTGACTTGGGATACNAGGGGGTGGAGTCCTTGAACCTCTCTTTGACTTGGGATACTTTTTTTTTTTAACTCTTAGCAATCTTTCCCAATCGCCCAATTCCCTTATACAAATAAGCTTCCGCAACCACTGAGTGTAACACATTTTCATATATACCACTGAACTTGCTTACACACTACTTGTGACTGAGCACACATCACAAGTTGAATAATTACTTTCAATTTCAAAAATTGAAAAGGATGTATAGTTGATTCACCAGTTCTTTGATGGTGCCTGACAGCTAGCAGATGCTACCAGTAATGCCAACAATGTATTAAAGTCATTGTTGTCAACATATTTGGAAACAATTATTATTTTTTGAGTATTATTATTATCATCACTAAAAAAATATTACCAGACACTTTAACAATACTTCCCTAAGGATTACTGTGGAATTTCATTTTCCACAATTAAATTAAAGAAAAAATAGTTTAATAAATCCATTCTGGTTTTTTTTAACTTCTCTGGTTACAGCTTAAATAGTGTGTGACTTTATAGATTTAATGGTATTATATTCAGTTATTTATATTTTATTAACAGGCCTTTCATATCTTTAAAATAATTAAATGGTTTGTGATAATAAAGAAAAAAAGACATACAAAATATCTGTGTGATAATATGAAGTTTAAATTTTGTAGACCTATAAATTTACCTAATTATTCTAAAAAATGATTTAAAACTTTTTAAAAATTATCTTAAAATATGAACTTTAACTCATAATAAATGCACATGACTTAATCACACACACACACACACACTTTACCGATGTAAAAGGCAATAAAAAGCCAAAACTAAACTCTTGAATTCTGCTAAATATAGCATTGATTAAAAATATGTACTTAAGAAGTAATAGCTTACTTACTTCATTGGCCACGTGGCTTAGGGCGTCACTCTCGCAACGTTCCAAAACAACCCTTTCTAGCTTAGTTGCAATATCTCACCAGGAATGTGTTTTACAGCCATACAAGTACAGAGAATACAAAGTTAATTGCCTACATTATCTTCTTATTCCAACAATAGTTTAAAAAAAATTGTATTTGAGCAACATCTGGAGTAAAAAGTTAAAAAAAAAATTGGCACACATTTTTTCCTGGAAAACCGGGAGTTATGATTGCATTTTATTCTAGAAATTGACTGGCCACCAGGATTTAATACATTAGTAGTTTTACACTTGCTTATTTAAGGACACTCTTTTGACATCATTTTTTCATCCTGCTCCATAATAAATTCCACTGTGACTAAACATTCTCGCTTCATCCTTTATTATAAAATACTAAGGGTCATCATTAAAGTGAAAAAAATAATAATAAAAGAACCATCTTGGTCAAATAAGTACATTTTAAAACTGAATGCTAAAACTGGTTATTTACCTCATAGCTTAAAGAATAACTTATATGCAAAATCTTTGATTTAAACAACCATTTCACTTTTATGAGTGTAGATAGATAAATGACTAAAGTAAAACAGAAAAAAAAACTTGATGCTCAGAAAGTCTAGGGAATCCACATACTAGACTAAATTGCAGGCAACAGAGAGGTAGAGGTGTGAATCTTAGCTAGGTGCAGTGAGGGCATATTCCCAGATGATATTTATCACTGCAGTTTTACACATGGGATTTTATCGCTGGGTTTTCCTTCCACTAGTGATTTTATTACTGCATTAAAATGTATAAACTGAAAAGTAAAATTCTAATCCCAATTAATTAACACTAAAATAGAATTCAAAGGTGTTTTTTCCCCAATTGAAATAATTTAATTATGGGCACCATATTAATTCTGCTTCATTTACATCAATTTACTTTTAAAATCTATAGTTCACTTCATAAATAGTGTAAGATATTCTTAAATCTACAGGAATTCCTTAATAGGCTTAAGCGATTATTTTATATATTATTAATCTAATACTATAAACTTAACATATTTTTCATACAATTTAGTGTTAAATGCTAATTTACACTAAACATTCTAAATTATTCTGAAAATTAACAAATAGATTGTACTCCATTAGACAACAATTTAACTAGGCATGAGGCTAATTGTACTACTGGTCATGACAGCTAAGTTGTAAATCTAGTTTAGTTTGCTATTGACAGAGAGATTTGAATTAGTTAGTTGTGTTTCTTAATTGGTTTTCTACTCTCCCTGCACATAAATGTGATTACATTCCCTCTAAATTCTACCTTCCTCATCCCTGCTGTAATAGTTCAAATATGTTGATATTCTTGACAGGTAGTAAAATGCTATTAAAAAGTATTAAGCTACACAAATATTCTAATTAATGTTTATGTATATTGGATAAGGGGCATGAAATTGTCAATGTGAGATTAAATTTATTGACTATTCAATGTTGACTAAGCTACTAATATATTTACTTTATAATAAGGAAGTTGTATTTTTGTGTTTTGCGTTAATTACAATTGATAAAATAGAATTTTTTATATATTCTATATGCATTTTACTAACATTTTATTAAAAACTTAATGCATTTTATTTTCTGACCAAAATGAGAAAATTTAAATGTGATATGAGTAGTTTTTTTGTAGTAGCATTATTTATTATTATGTTGCTCTTTTTCCTCCCTGCTGCTCTGTGGAAGTTTTTTGTTTGATGAGGTAAGTAAGTTTATTATTCACAGGTTGATAAAATTACCATCAAGTTTTTATCTTTAAACCTTTATCATCTGCTAGATCACTGTGGAACTAGTTTATTTGACATGTGTGCAATGCAATAAATGTAAATTTGTATCATTTACAGAGTTTTAAAACAACTTATTTTTTTAGTGTATTAATTTTTATGCCTGCCTTGCAGATCGTGGACGATAGACTATATCATTTGGCACTTTGTTCCAAATGACCACCTTTAACTCAACTTCATCAGAAGTGTCATTAAGTAATTTTTAGGTGACCTGGCGGTCTAGGGGTAAGGTGTCGGACTTCTGTGCTGGCGGCCGGGGTTCAATCCTCGGTCCCGGCAAAGATTTATNGCTGGCGGCCGGGGTTCAATCCTCGGTCCCGGCACAGATTTATCTGATTACTAAACCCTTCCTTCACCTCTGACAAGACATCTTGTGAATGTGGGGAATGCCAGGCCTCCACCGTGGTTCGGATTCCACGTTAAACTGTAGGTTCTTCATTTCATCTCACAATCACCCTACCATTACACATTAGCGTAAGTGCGTATAACCCGAACGGGTAGTAAGACACGGTGCTAATAATAATAATAAGTAATTTATAAAGAGTTTATTCTGTCTTAATCTGTGAAAACTGAAGTAGGGTCATCTACATGTCTCTTTATTTCTAAAACCATATTCAGAACTTTTATAACCATCACTATAAACTACTGTGTTAACTTCTATTATCTACTAACCAATAATTATTGACTCATATTATAATCCATAATTTTTTGTTATTTTTACCCTCAACCTCTCATCTGGAAGCACTCTTGATCACTTAAACTTACTCGTGGTATCTGTTATTATTATTATTAGCACCGCGTCTTACTACCCGTTCGGGTTATACACACTTAAGCTAATGTGTAATGGTAGGATGATTGTAAGATTAAATGGAGGACCTACAGTTTAACGTGGAATCCGAACCACTGTGGAGGGTTGGCATTCCCCACATTCACAAGTTATGAGGTATCTGTTATGAATGTAAAAAAATGTATTGTGGAGTGTTTGGCTATATTGGGATACACAACAGAGTCGTGAAGGTCACAGTGCGTATGGACATATGTCATTCAGAAAAGTAAAGTTGAAGGTTATTCGTTACAGAGTATAAAATTAAAATATATCAGTTTTACACGCTTGTATCATAAATGACATAGTCTTTAGTGATTGTCAAGAACATAACAGTGGTGATGAGGTGCGAAAAGAATTCACATACATTTTGTTTTTCGCCTGGACGTTTTCCTAGAGAACGAGATTCTCCTTAATGGTGGATAGGGAGGAAGCTGCTTTTTTCGTGTTAATGACTCAATTCCCAAGATTAATATTCAACCATTCGATCCATCTAAGTCCAACTGGAAATTTTACTTAAAAAAGATTAAAAAATAAGCTGAAGATTTACAATGTACCGGAAGATAAGCAGACTTAATATTTTTAGACGCCATTGGCGAACATCAGTACGACTGGTTATGTGATCTGTGTGGTGATTCAACTGAACCAAAGTCTAAAACATTGGAACAATCTGGAAATATTTTGACTACATTTTTTCAGCCAGAACCGAATGCACTCGCAGAAAGTGTTAAGTTTCAAAACAGGGTGTAAAATGAAGGGGAATTACCTGCCAATTTTGCAGTTGAATGAAAAAAAAACTTACGTGTTATTGTAAATTTACAAATGACTGGTTCGATGACACCCTTTGTACTCAATTTGTGCATGGATTGCATTCTCAAGGTCTGAAGTTGAAACTAACGGAGCTCCCCACTGTTAATTTTGGGTTTGCTGTTGAGTATGTTAGTTCTTACTCTAGTTTACGTCATTCGGTCCCACAAAATGTTATTTGTACTACAAATGTCACTGTAGTTGAAAGAAAGTTAAAAAACAAAGCCTATGTAAATCCAGTAAAGAGAAATTATGTTGCATTCATTGTAAATTTACAAATCACAATTCTGGTAACTGTTGGTATCGAAACGTTTCTTGCCGAATTTGGGTAGTCAAAGGCCATTTTAGTCCTGCATTTGAAAAGAAGATTACCGGTAACACAAGAAGTACTTATCTAGGTAAGAAATTGAGTTACTCTTAGAGGAATAGGGCTTTATACCAGGAATGCTCAGAGGATCAAACATCTGATGGAGAAAGTATCAATTCAAATGAAATTTCTGGTGTGTTCTCTGAAATTTTTCATATTAAAAATTCACTGAAGCTTAATAAAATCATGGTAAAGCTAACAGTGAGTGGGTGTAAATATTGTGTTCGAAGTTGATGCTGGGGCACATTTAACATTAATAAATGAAGCTCTCTTTAGGAGCAGGTTTCCAAATAAAGAAATTTTACCCACTATAGTAAAATGTTGTACCTATACCGGTGCACACATACCATTGTTGGGTAAAGCTAATGTTTTAGTTAATGGAAACAAATTAGATTTATACTTAGCAGAGAGGGATTTTGCCACCATGGTGGGTCTTGAATGGTTACGAACCCTTAAGTTAAATTTTATAAAACCTTTAGGAACTGTAAACGTGATCGATAAGCCTTAAAAAAACTCCCGACGAAAATGAAAATCTACAGGATATCTTGGTAAAATTTGAGAATGTTTTAAGAATAGGAGAAGCCAAATTCAAAGGAGTGGTGGCTCAAATCCGACAAGCCCAACTCTGTTCCAGTGTACAGGAAACATCGTAATGTGGTGGCCTACTCTCTTGTTCTTAAGATGGAAGCAGAATTAGATCGCTTGGAAAAAGAAGGGATTCTATCCAAAGTTACCCATGTAGAAAACGCTACTCCGGTTGTTCCTGTAATGAAGAGTGACGGTTCGATCAGGATTTGCGGGGATTTTAAGACAACCATCAACCCTCATTTCATAATTGAGGACTACTACCCCATTCTGAACATCGAAGATATTCTTGCCAAAATAGGAAATTGTTCATTTTATTCAAAGCTTGATATTAGCCAGGCTAATCATATTATCATATCGAAGTTAAGGAGTCTGATCGCAAGTACTTAACAATTAACACTATAAAGGGGCTCTATCAGTATAATAACTTCCATTCGTCATTACTACTGCTCCTGCCATATGACAGAACAATTGAGGGTATTTTGAAAGATATTAAAGGAGTTCATGTTTCTTATGATGTTATCTGTGTTAGCTCTGAAACCGAAGCTCAACATTATCAGTTGCTCGAGTCGGTGTTTCAGAGGCTGGAAGATTATAACATCAGAGTTAATTTGGGCAAGTTTACCTTTCTAAAACCCTCCAGTAAGTACTGTGGATTTATCATAAGCAAGGAGGGTATCCACAAATGTCCTGAAAAGTTGGAAGTAATTTTGAAAATAGACTCACCAACTTCAGTAACAGAATTAAAATCGTTTTTGGGGGCAGTCAATTTCAATGGTAAATTTTATTTGTACCACACCTTAGTACTTTAGCCCATCCCCTTCACAATCTTTTAAAATCAGGGGTGGATTTTAATCTTGATGAAGTTTGTGTCAAATCTTTTGAACAAATTAAGGAAACGATGGCATCTGTCAACAAGGTACTTAGCCACTTCGACCCGAAGGAAAAATTATCCTCTCTACTGATTCCAGCCCTTACTATTTAGGGGCAGTATTGTCCCATCGTATGAGTGATGGCACTGAAAGGCCACTCGCCTTTGCTAGTCGGACTTTTAGCCCGATGGAGCAAAATTGGAGTCAAGTAGAAAAACAAGCATATGTCATTATATTTGGTGTAAAAAAAAGTTTTTTGCCCATCTCTTTGGCCATCGATTCATATTAATAACGGACCATCGTCCATTACTCTCCATCTTCGGATAATCAAAGGGCCTTCCGGTTCTGTCGGCTCTACGACTCCAGAGGTATGCTATATTTCTTCAAGCATTCAATTATGACATTCAATATCGTCCAGGTGCGGAGCATGGGAATGCAGACTGTTTGTCACGTCTACCTATGCAAGACTAAGTAGATGATTTTTGGCAGGGATTAGAAATTTTTTAGTTTAGGCCAAATCATTGTACTACCAATAATAGCAAATGAAATAATTAGAAGCTCGAACAAGGAAAAGAAAGCTGTGGAACTCATCTAAGCACGATTTACAAACCCACATGCCTAAGATCCAGAGTATTAGAAGAGCTACATGAGGGGCACATGGGAGTGGTTAAGAGCAAAGCATTGGCACAAAGTTGTGTGGTGGCCTAAAATTGATACAGATATTGAGAAAATGATTTCAAACTGTTTTCCTTGTCAACAGATGAAAAACAACCTAGCCAAGATATCTTACCACAAGTGGCAATGCCTTTCATCACCCATGGAAAGGCTCCATATAGATTATGCAGGCCCTCTCAAAGGCATGTATTTTCTTATTATTGTTGATGCTTTCAACAGGTGGGTTGATGTTCACCCTGTAACAAATCTAACTTCTACAACAACAATTAAACTGCTGAACAGTTTTTTTACAAACTTTGGTCTCCCCCACGTCATCGTTTCAGATAACGGCCCTCAATTTACTAGCTCAGAATTCTCAAACTTTTGTT
>CABFVX010011004.1:0-12104 GCA_902151425.1 Timema shepardi | reverse complement strand
TTAAATAAAACTCGCATAAATTATAATGCAATCCGCCCCAACCAGTCTCAAAACACAAAGTGAATTGTCCGCTCAGCAACCAGCTCCGCTATACGCGCCTATCCCCTCTCTGCACCGCTGTCAGCTGCGTTCTCTGTGTGGCCGTCGCCATTGCTCTTTTTTGTGTTTGAATTGCAAGCTCTGCTCTGCTCTCCGCTTTCAGCTCCGATACCAGTGTCGTGTGTGTCCGTGGCCTAAGGCTTAGAAGATTATAAAGCAATCTTCCCACTTCCTAACATTTCGTTTCCGATGGTTCTGCTCAGGATCAGGACAATAGATTTGACATCTATAATTACAGTGAAAACCCATCATAACACATCTTTGTAATTTGGTAACGTAGAAAATGGAGTTACTTGAGTGTCTATAAGGTGTACGAATATCAATCGCGGGACCTGGAAATTAAAGTTAGTTCAA
The DNA here is from genome assembly GCA_902151425.1 of Timema shepardi. Taxonomy (NCBI): domain Eukaryota; kingdom Metazoa; phylum Arthropoda; class Insecta; order Phasmatodea; family Timematidae; genus Timema; species Timema shepardi. Next base: position 11,651 of record CABFVX010011004.1, on the reverse strand, counting down.
ACAGAGGAAGTTTGAGAGTTCAAAGTTAAATAAGTGTCAGATGAATTCAAGTTTTATTCCATTTCTATTTCGTTTGTGTCAATAGTCCAATCGAATGGGTTTTTAGATTGAGATGATGGCTTTAGATGATTTTTGAAAGTGACACATTTTGATTTGTGAAGGGGCAAGAGAGTTATTTGTAATTTCATGTAGAATCAAGAGTGATCTTATTGCACGAGAGTTGAAGCCAGGACTTGTGTGATAAACCCGACGGTAATGTATTGTCTTACCTATTTCACAGAATAAATTGTGTTGTTTTAACTTGTCTAAGAAATGTATCATGATATTGTTGAGCTTAGAATTGGTATCGTGTAGTTCAACAAACAAATGTTCCTAGTTGAACATTGTGTCAAAGTGTATTTAAATATATTGTGTATCTGAGTTTTCTGTGTCGTCATAAGTAATAAAAGTTTATTGCGTGACATTAAATGGACTGTGTTATCAATTATAATAATAAATCCCTATTAGAATGAATTAAGTAGGAGTAAACAAGTCATCAAAAACGGACCTGACAACTTGGTATGATTATAAATTCTTCGAGGAATTGTTAGCAAATGAGACCGAAAATGTGGCTAACATCCCCGAGTACCTAAGGGATATATAACGCGGGGTAGAGGGATTCCAAACTGGGAAGAAACAATGTGTGCCCAGCTGATTCGATCTTTAACCGAAAGAGAGTAGTACACACATATCCCACTGACAACGACGTCAACTTCATGCATATGAAGTCAAACCGGTCTTCAAACACTATAATTACAGCTACACATCTAACAAGATCATAAACGTTTCACTCACATGAATATCTACACGTCTCAAATTCTTAGATGGAGACCTACACATTGGTGTGTAGCATTTACCTTTAATAGCTACAACACAAGTATAACTAACCAAGGTGTTACCATATTTCACGAGACTACTTCTATATCCTTAAAGGCTGTATTAAATAATTACGAGATGAATGTTAAGTGATGCACTACGACTATAACGATGCCTGTCGACCCAATTACACCAAGTGAGTTATGAATAGGATTGAGTTATGTTATTTGTATAGTTAAACCAATTCTTAAACCAGAGTTATAAACACAGCCCAACATTAATTTTATAAGAATATTACATTTATCAACTTGTTTCAAATTATTTTCGATCAAGATGAGAACATTTTGTATTTATAATTTATATTCAAAAATCATATACACGAAATACACTCTAACATAGAGGTACTTATAAAGTTGAACAGGTAGACCCAAGGAACGAGACAGTGCATTACGAGATTGTGATTATTTAATTATTGCTTCAAGAGATTAATATACAGTCAACTCTCGATTCTACGACCCCGGGAATAGCGTCCCTCTCGAAGTAACGACCCTTTTTTGGGGAACCGTAAAAAATGTGGGGAAAAAGGTTGAAACGTTTAAGGAAATTGGCTGTAAATGTGTTTGTTGCATTTATTTAGGTCGCAGCGTTGCAATTATCTTTGTGAGCGCTGTATTACTAGTAACTGGGGTGGGTCAGGTATAAAAAAAGACACCATCTCATCAATGCCAGCCAATATCACTTGACTCTGTCCACCCCCTCCCCCAAGCAAGACAATGTTTCCCCGCGCGCGACTGCCGCTACATCACGCGCCAGGATTGTTTTTGCCATTGTTATTTCGATTCTCGATTTGGTTACTATTTTGGTTTGATTTTGTGAACAATTTTTGACGACCCATGCTATTGTTTAACATTGTTATTTTGATTTGGTTACGTTTTTGGTTGGATTTTNAAAAGGTTGAAAAGTTTAAGGAAATCGGCTGTAAAATGTGTTTGTTGCATTTATTTAGGTCGCTGCGTTGCAATTATCTTTGTGAGCGCTGTATTACTAGTAACTGGGGTGGGTCAGGTATAAAAAAAGACACCATCTCATCAATGCCAGCCAATATCACTTGACTCTGTCCACCCCCTCCCCCAAGCAAGACAATGTTTCCCCGCGCGCGACTGCCGCTACATCACGCGCCAGGATTGTTTTTGCCATTGTTATTTCGATTCTCGATTTGGTTACTATTTTGGTTTGATTTTGTGAACAATTTTTGACGACCCATGCTATTGTTTAACATTGTTATTTTGATTTGGTTACGTTTTTGGTTGGATTTTGTGAACGATTTTTGATGACCCACGCTATTTTTTTTAATTTGATACGAACTTATAATTTTGACTAAAAGAGTGAAAGGAGTACCTTCTTCAAGAGATAGGTAGGTTTTATTTTATTTACTTTTTCACGTATTGTCTAAAAATGTAATTTTTTCGTATGAAGGTCTGGGGTGGAACAAAATCTGTTAAAATTCCAATAACGACCCCTTCGAAATAACGACTCTTTTCCAAAGAACCATGAAAGGTCGTAGAATCGAGAGTTGACTGTACATACTACATAATAAGCGTTTCGATATAACTCAGAATATGTTTGCATTATTTCTTGAATGCTAAAAACTACTCTTAACACCTATTTTGATTGAAACAGTAATACTTTGTTACTGTTTGTGTTAGTGGCGTGTCTAGGAGAGTTGACATGGTGATCAAATTATGAAATTTACTTGAACTTACATAGTAGGATGATAAAAAAAAGATAACGTCGCATTTTGTGATTTGTAATAAAGAATGTGAACGGTGAGAAATGGTGGCTTGATCTTGACACTACAAAGAGAAACTTATCCCTACTCCACCTCTTCTGTACAACAGAACACCCTTATATTCTTTAGTTTTTCACTCACCCTGGAATAATAAGGGAGCTGTTTCTCCATGCTAGATGCCCTCTTACACCAGCAGTAGATTGATTTAGACCATGTCCACTAACTATTCCTCGGAGATCAGTGAAAAACGAAAAGAAAACTACACGATGTATTTCTCGTCTATTACATTAGAAGACGACGACTGAAACCCTTTTCAATATATTGTGTTCATGCTCATAATGTAGCGCCGCCCAATATTAAGATCGGCGTGTTTTTTTTTTATGATCTAGATGCTCGCTTAGAGCTCACTAAAATATGCGATTTCTCGCTCTAAATGTTTATTTTCTAAACTATGTTGCGAAATTAAGTTTCAAGTCAGTTCTATAGTAGGAGAGAAATCCAGCTTAGAAAACTTATGCCCACCCGGGTGTGTAGAGTTAAGTATTTGGTGTATATTTTAGATATATAATAATCCTATCCATTTGTTCTTTTTTTACACTGTGGTTTAAAAACATTTCTCTGACAAATTGAAGGTTTACCTATCTCTCTTTTACATTAAAACATTTTCGACTTGAAGATTAATTTTTTACAAATCTTATTTGACTGTCGTGATAATAAACGTCATCCAACAGACACCACTGGAATGGAACTGGAATGTTGGGGGTAGCGAAGGAACTATTTTAGATTTGATATTGCAATTTAACCAATTTTTCACAGAGTAAAGAAATAGATTATTATATAGCCTGTGTTAGCCAACAAGAATCCATGGCAACTTGTGGTAGACTGGTGAGTGTGTGTGTGATTGGGTGACAGTATATATTTGTTTGTGTGTGCGCTAATGTTAGCGAATATGGTGCCTGTATGTTGGAGTGACTGGGAATGTATGCTAGTGTATGCTCACCTGATTCTTCTTTCCTAACATTTTTATTCCATTTCGTTGTTTTATTGAGGCTGACGTTTTAGATCATGTAAATTAATCGTTCTTATACTAAGCTTGTAACTCAAGTTGAACTTTTGATAGCTGCTGTACATTTTCTATAAAGCTCACAGAAATTAATTGAGATACTTGGAATTTTTTTTTTAACAATTGTCTATCGTGACAACCATGGTAATGTTGCAAAAATTTACACTTTGAGAGATGATGTCAAGTATGAAAAAATTGATTCTGACAAACTTGAAATTTTTATCAACACTGTCGATAACCTAAAATTCTCGTAAAATTCGATGTTGAGCAATTATATTTCATTTTATCATAAATAAATGTATTTTCATCATAAATCAGAATGTACATATACATTTCATTCGATATCTCGTGATTCAATACTTGCATTCGTAGATTAACTTTGTGAATGTCAGCCATTATAGACTACGACATTTAAATCTAATGTTTCTCTCTACTGCCATATGATTTTAGTTTAACAAAGTAGGCACTTTTGGTTTAGGTCTTTTCTGGTCCAGGCAAAAACACAATACATTCAGAAACTATTTTGTATATCTTGGTTCTAGCTGCCATCTAAGAATACTTCCCCAATAAATTACCCCTTTGACAAGTACTGCATGAATATGAGCAAGAGCCGAAGGGAACATGTGACCTTGAGTACCTCATTATCTACTGGAGGTTTGTAAGAGAGAGCAGTAACTAGGTGCCTTTGGACAGGCTAGAACAGTCTCATTGACTGTAGACTCACAGATGGGTAATATCCCCCACAGTTGTTAGTCCCTTACTATCCTCATTAATTATTTGAGGTCTAGGGTGCATCCATGGATGAGCTGGTCCTCATTATCTCGGGCTGTCACTCTCAGAATATATATTTTATCTCAGTAGGTAAAGTCTATGCCCTAGAGTGTGTCATCCGGTTATCGAGGTCAGCATAATCTAACCCTTAACTCACAGTCTTCCACATGGACGAACAATGCTGGGTGGAATAATGAACTCTATTGACCTCTGCTCCAAGAACAAGTTTGATGTCAGAAACTTGTGTCTCTCATCCAGGCTATAGGAGAAGTTACCCTACCAAATCATTTGGCCCTCATTGGGAGGAACGCCATTCCTATGAACGTTAAATTCTCACTTAAGACCCACTTGCCAATGAGAAGCTGGGGAAACCTGTTAGGATTTCCTTTCCTAAAAATATATTACTTATAAGCATAGTTAAATAAAAACATATATCTTTATCTCTCAGTCAAACCAGTGTTGTGACAATATTGAAATTAATAAAATGGTATTTATAGTATAATTCCTTATGGTCTCCAGTACTGGTATGATAAAATGATAACTTTAAAAATCACGTAGAAAACTGAAATTAACAATCCACAGCACTGATAATCATCCCTATCTTGAACATCATTGTCATATTTTAATAATTATTTGAAATATTTTTTATTTTAAAGGCTGAAACACTGAAAAAAAATAGAATATTTCATTCAACTCAACGAATTCCAATGTTAAGAGATTAAGTTATTGAATATTGTAATTAATTTTAATTATGAGTTCAACAATTGTTAATGGTCTTATATATCTACTTGTTATGTACCTAAATATTTTATCTTAAAAGATTGATTAAATAAATTCATCTTCAGATTAAATTTTAAATTGATTCCATTTTTATCAAAATCAAGTTGTACTTAATGATATTTCAAACCCGGGTATTTTACATAATATCAAAAAATATAATAGGAGTGATTAGTTTAATTGAATTTCATTTTTGTGTTATTTTAAAATTTTAATACTATACTATTTTAATACTATTTTGATTTTTTTTAATCTAGAACTTTTTATTTACATTTTTTTGTTTTTTGTATTCTTAGTTTAAAAAAATTTTGTTTTGAAACACCTGATTAATTTTTTTAAATCTAATCTTGGAGAATATTTTTTTTAATATGAATACTATACTTACCTTAGCCCTTTTTAAATTACAATAATCTTCTATCTGCGTTCATTCTCTTCCTATATTCTCGGCAATCCTGAAGGAATCTTGGCATTAGGTCGATTACTGAAACGTGTGGTTGGATAGTTAGTATTTATTAAAACCAAGATAAATGAATAGAAACTCAGATAGTTAGATTTTCGTTTAATTTTATGATATACCTATCGTTAATATTGATAATTAAACTTGAATATATGTGACATAAACTCAATATATTTGTTAGTTATTAGATACGTAAAAGTGCAACTTTAATTTAGTTGGCATATACAATTCATTAAACTTATTTAAATACGTCTAAAACTATGTTGTATCGAATATAAGATCATATTAATGAAAAACCAATGCTAAAATTTTAATAAAATATATCCTAAATCAAGCAAAAATTTAAGATTACGTCCAACATGTAAATTATTAATGCAAATTGAAAACATAATAAAATGAGTACCTTTAAAATAGCCGTTGATTAAATTAACTTATAAAAAAATTAATCAAAAGACAGGGCATTTATTTAGAAAGCTTATACCTTAGCTAAATTTACTGATGTTTTATTTAAATCCATTAATCCAATATAATTTTAAAAGTATTAACTAACACAATGTTATTTTTATATAACATGTTTTATTACATGTATATATAATTGTAAGTTTACTCCATTGGGAAATATAATGCAGAAAGTAGTAATCAGAGGAGTTGTGCCTGTATACGTGTGGACAGAATTTGGAAAAAACCTTTAGTGAAAACCCTTTGAGTGCTTAAAGCCGGTATTCAGAACACAACTTGTTCGTTCCGAAAAGCAAAGTGTGACTTCTTTGTGTTTGTACCAGTGCTCACTGACGAGTTGTGCCTGTATACGTGCGGACAGAATTTGGCAAAAACCTTTAGTGAAAACCCTTTGAGTGCTTAAAGCCGGTATTCATAACACAACTTGTTCGTTCCGAAAAGCAAAGTGTGACTTCTTTGTGTTTGTACCAGTGCTCACTGACACTGGTATCAAATTTAACTTAAACTAAACTAAACATAATATGAGCAACGCAAAGTAGATAAATTACAGATAATAAATAATATCAATTTATTAGTTGAAAGGTGATTATATTTATATACCTTCTTGAGGGGGTTCAGCACCTTCCTCCAAACGGGAGAATCCTAGAATAAGTAAAATATTTATGAAATAATTATATTCTAAGAATTGACAAAATACAATGTAACATAAAATTACAGATATCTTGGACTTATTTTGTAAATAAAAATTAAGTTTATTAATTGTATCTTCGAAATTATTCCCGCATCAAGTCCAGTTTGTCGGTGAAGGAAAGGTCAACGTTCAAAGACTCGTAAAATGTATTAAGGGTGTTATTGAATTATTTTATAACAATGTTTTCAAGCAAATGCGAATATAATTAATTTAAACTCTAATTTACTCATTCCTTATCGATTACCGTAATTTATTGCATATCGAGTTTGAGCTTTATTGCGTTTGTGGAAACAGCCAAATCATCTGGGCAGTATGATAATGATGATTGCTGGAGACGGTCTTACGAAAGGGAAGACAGTCTCATTAGGGCAATGACCAAAGACGGGCTTGTGACCAGGATGAGAAAAGTGAATTATACGATAACGGGACTCCATTGATTCCAGCCGACGTTAATGTACAGTGCTATCTATTTAATAGACGTTAGTATGTTATCTTAGTTTGTATAAAAAATGTATCGGGACAAAGTCAAACACAGAACTAGTCCCGTCCAGTCTAGCGGTCGAGTAGTCCTGACTGGACAATCTGTCCACAGTCGTTTAATGTTTTGTGTATCCAAGGCTTCTGTGTCGTCATGTGCAGTAAAGTTGATGTCTTAACATCAAGTGTACTGTACTATCATTTATAGGAACAGGTTAGTATAGTGTAGAGAGCAGGTGGTGATTGGGAGCCAACCCTGAACCAAGGAGCTTGGCATGTTTCACTCTGTGCAGTAATGATAGTACATTGGCACCAACGTGGGCGCCATTCTTGAGTAATGAATGTCAAACACGGTGAACGGGAGGCCAAATAAGGAAAAACTGGCGTGGGCCCTTCTGGTTCCATCCCAGTCTGACGTATGAAGAAATAAGAAAGAAAAGCTCATCTTTTCCTCCTCCTTCCCAAATCCTGACAGTACTTAGCAGCAGAAAGTATCAACGTTAACAATTACAACTACACGTCACAAACGCCTACATATTCCCAGCCTCCGATCTCTCACATTTCCTGTACATACAAGTTAAGAAAACATACTAACATCTGTTAAAGAGCTAGCACTGCACATTATTATGTAGACTAGATCGCATAAAACACTACCGTCAGCACAAGTCACCTGATTCCCGGCTTTGACTCGCCTGTAATCAGATAACACATGTTTTCACCGCGGTCACAAGCCCATCCTTGGTCAATGGTCAACGCCCTTATCAAACTGTCTTCTAGTTCGTAGGATCATCTCCAGCCATTGTTCCAATCAGGTTGCCGTTGTTCGGACTTTTTTCACAAATACACAGAACTCAAACGCTACTTAAATTCAACTCCCACTTGACTGACATTGACCTTTTTCGTCTGCTGCTCAGACTAAATATTCTTGATAAGTCATGTGATCGAGATTCGGACACTCAATTTCCCATATTAAGAAATTACATAGTCGTGAAACAACGGATCGTCACAGTGAGTCGACAAGTTCAAAAAATGTAGTTGTCATCAAATATTAAAAAAAACACCAACAAAAAAAAAATATTTCTTAGATGTGTATTATGTTATTTATGATATTAATCTGTACTGAAAACTCAATTTTAATTATTTTAAATTTAGGCCAATGTTGTTGAATTATATGACATAAATAATGAATGTTATTTACCACCATGAAATTGCGTAAGCGCTTTTGTGGCGCGCCTTCTTTCCCTTGCATTTTTCATAATGTATGCATTTCTGTTATATATTCTTCGGATCATAACGGTATCATCTACGTATATAACTTCATCGTCTGAAATTAATGGAAAATCTGTATTCAAAACCTTAAGTCAAGTTACAATACTTATATACATTTAAATGACAAATAAAAGCATAATACCTGTCTTAACTGTGTATTGTAAGAAATATTGTATGTATATACTTATTAGATAAATGTTCTACTGGAAAATACTATACACAGATTGAAGAATGTCAATGAGAGCCTCCCGTTGGCCCGCCAATTTATAATATCCTATAGAGGCTTCTAAATGCTGAAATACCCACTGTTGGGCCCCAATTATAAAATACTACGAAATCTGACTTATACGCTTAACATATGTCCTTGGCTAGCTAAGCTTCTCTTATAGACGCGATTATCATATAAGGAAATTCCCACTTATACAATAAATATACTTTGATTCCTTTATACATTATAAAACTATAACAATTTATATGTTCAGCTTGAACAATTGACCCATCCCAACGCCAGTCACTGTACACTATATCATAGTTAAATATGTGGGACAAGCAACACACATCACCATTGTGTATCACTACGTGATCTTCTGGCGTCACATTCGGAGTTGGTTTCTGCTTCACGTCTTTTTCAAATTTTGATGACATCGACGATTGCACCAGGGTCCACTGACAATTTCGACCTATTACAAGAAAGTAAATTCTGGCTTTCTGGTTGGCTGGACAATGCACCGCTACACATTATGGAAAAGGTGTATTTCTCTTAGAACGAAAACTAAGTGCAAGATCAACTCTTTCCGTTTTGGTTCTATCGTCCTACGCACCCAGTAGGCACATTTAAAATAAAACAAATGTTTTGAATCGTAAACTGCCTGAAGGGTTTAAACACTCTACATGCAAATGCATTATTAAAAATAAAATTACAAAATAAAGAGAATTCCCGAATTTAAATATCAAATGCAAATAAGATATTAAAACGGCAGTCTCTTCTTTCCTTTTCGAAACAACATTAGTTTGCAAGTTGGGAAATAACAAACTTTACTACAAAAAACAAAAAAGCTTTATAACCTATTTAGAAATATGTAGGATATAATTATATTATAATAATCCTTATTTTCCTAAGTCTCAAGTTTTATACTAGCATAACTGTTAAGAATATAATAATAGAAATCATCTGTAATTTTTCATTTCTATTGCATTACACATGGACGCCACTAACAGAACTTACAAATTTTAGAGAGGCTTTCATGAAAGAAACTTTATTTTCATTGCGGACATAATGGAGATTATTTTGACAATCTCAACTATCATAATAAATACGATACCTGACATAAAAGTGACAATTTAAAAATTAGAAACAGAGTTATTTTGTGTTCAAAATCTGTGTACTGAATATTACTTAACATAAACGTTCCAATCGCCAACTAATACATAGTTCTACCACTTATTTTGAGAAAATATGAAATTAAAGTTTCCATTATGATATGTAAGGCATATTACAACATGCTAGTCAAAGAATATATTTACTCATAGTTTTCTCCAACTTATACATTCCATATTCCTATTACTGATTATAGATCACCAAAGTAATGGTAGCCGCACTTACCACTGAAACGGCTGCTTGGCCAATATTTGATGGTAGTTCTGGAACACTTGTAATTGAACTACTTCTTCCCCAGACACTAGGTTTGGTAAACGGTCCACAGATTTAATCCCACTTATATCCTCCAAGATTTATCTCTCTTAAAGAATAGTTTAGAAGAACTTTAGCTCAAATTATTCCAATATCTGTATACTCTCAACAGATGTAAGAACGGTTGTAGATTTAATCAAATTGATTATGAATAAGTCATAGTATGATAAGAATATTCATAAACATTGCATTTATATCCCTTACATTCCCAGATACGTAGTTAACCAGGTATCCAAACAAAATTGTATCCCTCCTCTTCTACTTATATTTGAAATGCAAATTCCTGATATGGAGTGATTAAAGAGCAAGACTGAATGTTTCAGTCCCCAATCCAAAACTGCTTGATATAGAGGACGAGGAGAGAGTGACAATTTCCTCAGATGATATTTTAGGTTTTTTATCACATGATATTAATTTGTAAGACATTTGTCTTAATTTCTATTCTATTACCTATTTAAAAAAAGTTATTAAACATCTCCCACATCCTCCTAGTCATTATGCCTTGAACTAAGCCCAGAATAAAATCTATAACTTATGAATATTGATAATGTCCGAGGCCTTATACTAGTTGATGTAATAAAGTCATTATGATAATCAACTTTGCACGTGCATCATTAAATATAAGTTTTCGGAATATTTAGATTTTGTCCCTGATTTAAATATAACCTGCACTAAACTCCCGCGATAAATAAGTTTATACTTGAATTATGATTTTTCGAAATGAAGATGGTGTTCACAAATCAGTTAAAACCAATTAATTACCCCTCCACTATCTTTGAGAATGTGTATGTCCTTCCTTGAACAATGGCATAGCTTAATCTTAAATTATTTGATAATTTTGTTTATATTTGGAAAAGGATTCAAGAAAGATGGATATAAATATATAAAAGGAATGAACACAATATGGCTTTTGATGTTAAAAGAAGAATACAGTTCATACTTTACATTGCTGCTATTGGAAAAAGACGTCATGGCTGCCTATTGAATAAAATAGATCACTACCAACTGATTCTCTGACATAGGTTTCATTCTAGGAAAAATTATCAGGAGGGAAAGCGTACTACGCAACGCAAATTTCTAAAAGAGTAAAAAAAAAACCCACCACAAATGGAGAAAAGGGAAAATAGTAAAGAATGATAGGACACTTAGCTGGAAACATGTAAAAGGATAAACACAAGATCAACTATAATAGCCCGTTGATCACCAAACCCTTCCTTCACCTCTGACAAGACATCTTGTGACTGGGAGGAATGCCAGGTCTCCACCATGGTTTGGATTCCACGTTAAACTGTAGGTCCTCCATCTCATCTCACAATCACCCTACCATTACACATTAGCGTAAGTGCGTATAAC
>CABFVX010011003.1:0-12112 GCA_902151425.1 Timema shepardi | reverse complement strand
CCCCTGCAATTAGTTCTAACAAGATGGCAAACATGGATAAAACAGCCAACTTCTACTATGAACAATTTGGAGTTGTGACTTTTACTACATGAACATGAACTATATATAAATATCTAGTATCCATTACAATAAGACACATTTTTTCAATATATAAAAGTATAATACATTTTTAATCAATAATGGTATTTTAGCGACAGTTTCTAAAATAAAGAATAAACACCTCTATAATTACTTTGCTTCCAAAATCTTTGGCTACTTTGTTTGAGTCTTTTGTGCATTCGAAATATATTATGAATTTCTTATTTTCATTGATCTAGTGTGCATAGGATCTATTGGCTCTGGAAATATTAAATTTTAATACAATTTAGTTAATTTTGATTTCATATCAATGTTCCAAATATCATCGTCATCTTTTTCTAAACTTTTGACTACCATTTTTTTTTGTCCATGAGACAAGTAAACAGTATTTTCGTTGGGTGATGTGAAGATAATAATAATGATTATTATATTAATGAAAGTAGGCTAAATAGATCCCATTCATAACATAATAATACGTGTAATGTCAATTTAATATTACTAGTCACAGTAAGTTGATTAGAAAAGTTAGAAATATAAAAGGATGAGAAAGAACGTTGTGATCAAAACTTATTCCAGGACGAGGGAGGTAGTTCTGTTACGATCTCAGTATTTGAATATTTAAAGTTGAATTCATTTAATAATTTTAAAATTTAAAATTTTTAAAAGATTGTCCTTGGTGTGAAAATGAAAATTGATATTGTAATGTGTTGCTTTGAAGGGACTTGTATTCAGCGCTGATTCAAGTCAGGTTCTGTTGAGGTAATTGAGTGTGTGATGTCTACAATTCCTTTTTTCCTAGACTAGCACAGTTTGCTCAGGACGGATGTTGTTGAGACAGGCTGTATCCCAATAGTCCGAGGATCCTTGCCAAGGATATAGCATAATATCTTGTACAATTAGTTCCTTAAATGTTTGATGTTTTTTCACTTTTGTGAAATAAAATTCACCTAGTCCTTGAATTTATACTATATTTATTGAACATAACCTATGCAATTCACAAAATTAAACAATGCTTTGAGACACACGGGGAAAAAAAAGTTTTGAAAGTCTTTGCTGGAACTACCAATATTTTTACTATCAATGAATATTATTTAATTCTACCAGCACTCGTATAGCTATGTTACGTTAAATAGGTACAATTTTTTTGGTTCTTCAACATATTTTACGTCCTCTAATAATACAAGTTGTACGCCAGTCCAACCCTGATCTACTTGACGGATAGCATCTAGTTTCCAAACAAATCGAAAGGCTACACTGACCCCAAAAATTGAATTATCATAGAAGCATAAAATTAATTGTGTTTTTTTAGAAAAATTTCAATCTTCAAAACAAAATAAATATAAATAATTTAATACTATCTGTGTCGAGAGTCATCATAAGGTGCGTCAATTTGCGCAACATTCCAATTTAATCCAATTTTGGTATTGGATATTATTTTACCAGAGCTAGGCTTTTATTGTTATATTTTTTTTTAACATTTATTTAAAGTGGTTTATCATATTTAACGTAATACATTTCTTTTTATAGTGGAACCGACACTTAAGCTATGTGCTTAATATGCTAAGAGTCCTGGTTTCGACACCAGGTAGAGTCATTAATTTAACTTTAGTAAACTGTTATGTATGTCATAGATAAAAGCTAGTTTGTAAATCATGTGTGTATATAATCCTTGTTTTCATAAATTGCACGTTAAAAATCCCCATTGAAAATAAACTTATTTTAAATGATATATTTTATGAAATAATATTGATGTAGGTTCACTTTCTAGCTTGCAAAGATTATTTTTAGGACACAGAAGATATACATCTGAAATATTATAACTGGTCCTCTGGACAAGTTTCAAGGCCATTAGTGTTGTCCTGTCAAGCGAACAGTAGGATTACTGCAGATTGCCGAATCTTGGGTTCTACCAAGAAAATTCACCTCTCTCTTGGCTCGAGTAGGTTTGGTGGAGGTTTCCACCCCTATCTTGTAATAAACCTACATTTATGTAACTAATGACCAATTTCTAGCAGAGGAAATAGGTTTACGCGATTAAAAATATTATATTTTTTAAATCACACACAAAACTTAAGATGGTATGTTTTTTTTAAATCCAACCATTTTCAAAAAATTGTTTTTTGAGCTAATTTTAAAAATATATTCATAAAATAATTAATTATATAATTTAATATCAATTTAGAAAAGTATCCATAGAGTCATAATTTTAAAAAAATCAAAGTTATATCAATATTGGTTCATATAGAATTTCGGTCTCAAATCGGTCATTTTTACTGTATATTAGTAGCTATGAGACCGCATCTCTATATAGATAATTACCTGATTCGGTAGCCGCATGTTCTAAGGTGTCGATCTTACGTCAAACTGTTCTATTGAAGACGGGGAGATCGAGGTCCGAAACCTGCTCGGGTCTACTGAAGCTGATTTTTCTTAAATGGTTTTCCACTCTCCTTCCACGAAGATGGGGGTAAGATTACCTTTTAAAACAATTATTCCTTCCCCATGCCTACCTCTATCATATATGGGTATAACCTGAACAGGTAGTAAGACGCGATGATACAAAATAAGTCTCAAAGTATATTTTTTCAACTAATTTCATTTTAGATATTTGGTTTTTTATTTTTTATGGGTAAAAAAAAGCTTTTCATATCGATTTATTATTTAGATTGAAACTGCATAACACATACATCATGAATCGTAACAGACACGGTTATTAAGATCATTAGAACGACAACATTATCCGTGGTCAATTAGTGTGAGTATTGTTATTGTTTAATTAATTAGTTCGATTGTAGCTCTATCCGTGCTTGAAAAGTAATACATCGTTTGTTGTGGTACCGTGTGAGAATTAGTCGTTCGGTAGAACACTTTTAGTAAATTAATCTCTGCATAACATAACTATTTGACTTCATAGAGTTGTTTTGAGGTATTATTGAAACGTTTTTTCTACTGACAAATGTTTGGAGAAGTGTTACAGTATGTTTATAGCACCACAAAACCACTGTCACCACAATGGATGTGGTGTTAGGCATACCTATACGTTAAAAGCGTCATCTCACACCACAATTAATAGCTCGTAGCTTCGGTAGTTAATTAAGGTCGAACCACGTGGTTTGATGTATTCTCTCCATGGTGTGAGTCTGCAAGTGAGGTATACCGACCGATCGGCCGCCACCATCTGCGATGACAATGCCAACACTTGTGGATATAGGGTATAATGTGGTCAGCACAGTGAGCTCTTTGGCCATTAATATCGGTTTTCTCAACCAGAGCTGATACTTATTTATTATTATTATTAATAATAATAATACGTAGCACCGCGTCTTACTACCTCTTCGGGTTACACGCTTAAATACTAATTACGATAATAGGTTAGGAATGAGGAATGTTGAATATAGAGGAAGTGAAACCGCATTTGTGTAGAAGGATAGTGGAAAAACCATTTGAGGAAAAACCACCTCCAGTTCACCCGAGGGAGATTCGAACCTCAATCTCCCCGTCCTCGGCCGTCTAGTTCAACATGAAATCAGCGCGTTAACTAACTATTCCACCGAGGCGGGTTCCACGCTGTTTTAAAAAATGCGTAAGTTGAACGGTGATTATATTACTGTGTATTATTTTATAAGTGTTTTTGTTTCAAAGGTCGATTTAAAACTTAACAGTATATTCTTATGAAAAGAAGAAAAATTAGAGAAAGTCAAAATTCAATAAGCAAACTGGCGGTTACCTTATCAGCTCTGAGTAAGCTTAGTGGGAACACAATTTATTTATATTTAAAATTGGCGTTTGTTAGATGGCGTTAATATTCGAAGTACTGCAGCCGCGTATCTACAAATAAGCGTAGCTTGAATCCATATAGGTCAAAGATTTACCAAAATTTACTTTACTCAACAGATTATTATCCACACTATGAAACCAAAATGTTGTTCCGCTTGTTAAAAAATCTCTCCCTCGATTCGATAAATTAAATTATAGACTAACATTAGCATTTTCTTACTACCGCATCTTACTACCTGTTCAGGTTGTACACATATAGGATAATTACTCTAATGGGGTAGGTATGAGGAAGGAAGTGTTTTAGAGGTAATCTACCCGCATTTGCACTGTGGGATAGTGGAAAACCATTTAGGAAAAAACATGCCAAGAGACCCAACTGACATTCTAACTACGATCTCCCCATTATCAGCAAGCCAGTGTTACACAAGAGTGATGGCTTACACCATTTGGCAATTGAAGCGGGTATAAGATTATTATTATTATTATTATTATTATTATTAGCACCGCGTCTTACTACCCATTCGGCTCATACGCACTTACGCTAATGTGTAATGGTAGGGTGATTGTGAGATGAAATGGAGGACCTACAGTTTAACGTGGAATCCGAACCACGGTGGGAGGCCTGGCATTCCCCACATTCACAAGTTGTGATTAATAAACGTCTCGTCAAGAGATGAAGGAAGGGTTTGGTAATCAGATAGATCTGTGATGGGACTGAGGATTGAATCCCGGACAACGGGTATAAGAATAGTTGTTTCAAATGTCGCTTGCTTCATAATCAATCTTATTTTGTGAGTTACTGAAGCGCAGCTTTTTTTATACACCCCATAGCGTTATAGGTTCTTTGGTTTTTGTCAGTTATTGGTTCGCTGTTCTTGAAGACGGTTCAATAACGTCTCGACCAGTTGAGTTATATCGATTGGTATCGAGTCGAATTCTTACTTGGAGAATAAGTTGGGGAAGTTTAACGTCATTGACATGAAGACCAGTTTCTATGAGAAAAGAATCGAGCACATCAGTGATATTTGTTTCCGATAAACCATTTAGGAAAGATTTCACAGATAATAAGATGAAAAGTAACTCCAATTTTTTTTTCTTAGAGATTTTATCCCCTGAACTCATTGGAAGAGTTTTTTTTATGTGATTAATTAAAGAATCTTTGAGTAAAGTTATTTTAAAGCTTTCTATTGATATATATTGTAAGCTTTCTATTGATATATATTGTAAGGCTTTAAATTCGACTCTCTAAACCATGAAATGAAAATGTTTAATTTACATAAGAATGAAAGAGAAGCGAAACGCCTTAATTCTTCCGATCAATGTTAAACCTCTTCATATCTATAGATCATCACAAGTTAAATTAAGGATATGGATTATGTCAGTTAAATTCTACAAATACATAATTTGAATTTTTTTTCGAAGTATTGGGTGACCTGGTGGTCTAGGTGTAAGGTGACAGACTGCTTTACTGTGGGTCCGGGGTTCAATCCTCGGTCCCAGCACAGATTTGTCTGATTGCCAAACCCTTCCTTCACCTATGACAAGAAGTGTATTAATCACAACTTGTGAATGTGAGGAATGTCAGGCCTCCACCGTGGTTCGGATCCCACGTTAAACTGTAGGTCCTCCATTTCATCTCACAATCACCCTACCATNCAGGCCTCCACCGTGGTTCGGATCCCACGTTAAACTGTAGGTCCTCCATTTCATCTCACAATCACCCTACCATTACACATTAGCGTAAGTGCGTATAACCCGAACGGGTAGTAAGACGCGGTGCTAATAATATACACACATAAGGTAAAATACACACATTCGTATACACACACACACAGTACACAAACATTCACGAACATATACACCTATGCACATATAAATATACACACCTACGGTAAAATACACACGCACACAAATATATTTTGAATATTGGATTTTATTATAATCTAATATTAACTCAAATGATTTTAATTAATTAAAAATGGTCTTTTAAAAAGGTATTTTATTCTTAATGTATTCCTAAACATGATTATTTTCTTTTTAATAAAGCAATTACAAATTAATGAAATTTCCCTTATTTTAGGTAATATCCACATTTAATATATCACCTTTATTTACCCTCTCTAGCTAATATATTTGAGTGTAATATTTATCGAGACGAGCACGACCCTTATATCTGACACATGGATATGGACCCTTTATCCACCAAAGACCCAGATAAGAGTTGACTAAGAAATTCCCACCACGTTGCGTTCAGCATATCCAATCGAGCGAGCGGAGGCCACCTAAACCAAGCAACCCTCTTTTCCACGCTCAAACAACCCCCTTCAGCATCCAGCTTACTTCTATTGATTGATTTCACTCTTCCCCTTTTTTTTACATTTTTTCCTTTGTAATAGAAAAAAAGGACTAATGTAACAATCGCGTTTTTGTGTTTTTTCCGATAATTTTTGAATCAACAGACGGATCTTAAGCAAACTTTGAATCGTCATATCTTTCTGATTAAGGGAGGATTGATTGAATAATTGAGTCAATGAGCTACTTAAATAAAGAATTAAACTGTAGCTTCAATTTAATTGGCCAAGGTTCAAATNCTGAAGTGAAACACAGTAACATATATAAAAATAGATTTTTTTATGTGGGGGGGGGGGGGGAAAGTCAAAAATACAATCTATAAAATCAACGATACACTAAAAGTCACCTCCAAAATTCAAACTCAAATTTCCATATGTGCTAATCAATAATATTTCATTTATACATTCTTTATTAATGGTCATGTTTACGGACTTTATTTTATACTGAATCTTTTTATTTTTTTATTGTGTTCAACCTTCAAAATAAACTCATTTTCAAATGTTCCAAAGATTTTATAAATATGATATATGTTGGTCAAACAATTTCCAAAAATATGTACAATAAATAATATTTATCAAATAAATTAGTGATGATAAAGAAATATTTGAAGAAATTTGAAATATAGTGCTAGAGAAGGCTCTAGAATATCAGGGGGGCAGACCGGGTGAGAAATGTAAAAATCCTAAGAATCTTTTAGAAAAAAAACCACATTATTTTAGTCAAAATAAATAAATGATTGCGCCATTACAAATACATAGCTTAATTTTCTTCACATGTTGATGTAAACAATTGTTGAATATCTGTCATGAGCATAGCGGAATTAGATGAACTTTTTAATTGAAGAGAAAGGTTGTAATTAAATTCCAGGACATCCTCGCTAGATATTCAATAAATGTTGATATCATCCTGTGAAGAATATTGAGCTATATATTTTTATTCAAGCAATATTTGATTTATTTTGACAAAAAAAATGATATAAAAACTGCAAAAAATACTAACCTCTTTTCTCTCTACATCATTGGAATATATACAAAAATATAATTAATTAATTAAAATTTACTGATATTAACTGTTAAAAATGATTCTTGTGTACTTTTATGTTTTAAATGTAAACAAAATGATTTCACTTAATTAAAATTCCGAGGACCTTTATATGAAATTATTTGCTTTTGGTGATAAATATATTATAACTTTTAAGACTGGGGTGACATTTTAGACTTAATTTTATTAACAGTATAAAATTGTACTCATGTGCTTTGTCAGATTTTAAAAATACACATCAAATTAATTTTTAATAAAATTAAATGTGAGAATGGATTGCATCTGCCGAGGCGCGCCCTTAAGAGATTATTATTATTACTATTATTATTAAACTTGCCTTTTATTTGTTCTATATCCAACGACTTTACCAATATTCCTCTCTCAGATATTTACTGATCATCTTCTTAACTGCTTGTTTTAGGGACATAAAAGTAACCATTTAAACAACACAATCCGCAGCTTTTAGAAATGAGATTATTCTCAGTCTTTGCTTTATCCCAAATAACCTCTCAGTGTTTTTTTTTAGCTCAAGAGCACGCCAACTTTGCATAAAACTGGATTACTAAACGGGTCTGACCATTTGTTTTTACTTCGTTTAGCATTCATTCAGTTTGTATGGTCAGGCGAAAGGAGAAACTTTTGATCGTGCTATGATATGTGAATCAGTCCACTTGTCACGTTTTGTAAAATACGGGTGTACAATCTGCTTCCACTAAAAGGGTTGAGTGTATTTTTATTTAACACATCTACAGAAAAACACACCAATCGTTTTATATTTGAAAAATTGTAGAAAAAGACCGTAGAGATTTTTTTTGTTTATCTCACTAGCTTCTTGAGTATTATACATATTTACACTAATGGAGTAAGGATAAGGAAGGATTAACTTAGAGGAAATGTAGTCATATTCATGTAGAGTTAGAGTGAAAAACCATTTTGAAAAATCAGTTGTATTCGAATTTGTGTGTACTTGACACCGTCAAACCAAATAAGATAAGACAAGACTGGAGCCATTAACCGTGTATCCACTGTCACGGCTAATGGACCCCTAACAATAATTTACTACGTTGGACTAAATTATTGTTTACCCCGGTGGTCTTAGGGTAAAGTGCTCACCTCGATACTCGATGTTAGTGAGTTCAAACCCAAACAGGGTCAGCGGATTTTTATTGATTTATAAAAATCCAAGGCATATCTTCCTTTGGGGTGAAGTAAAAACTTCGGTTCCATTTATATGAACAATGGAAGGTATGTGAAAATACCTTTTCCAGCAAAATTATTATTGGGACCTTTCACTATTGCTCATAGAAACTATCATGTGCTGATATAATCAGTCGGTTCAGAAAGTTATCTTAAATAAATGTATAAATGAAAATTGACTCAGCTATTAACTTTATTTATAATAAAGATACATTTTAAAATACATTGAATTTACAACTATTTAAAAAGTTATAATTTTTCATAAATTCATTTAAAACCACTACGTTTAAATATAAAAAAGGGGGAGGAAAAAGAATTGCCAACAAAATCAAATCGTGTTACCACCAGTGTGTTACGAGATTGGATAGAGTTTTGTGTGCGGGGAGGGGGTAGTGGCGGAAAAAGGGTGGGTAAGTGGTTAGGAGGAGGTGATTTTAGGTGGCTTATTACCATTGTTAGATAACATCGACCCCTTTTCTATCCCTGGCCTGGGGCTTCCGCGCATTAAGTGGAGAGTAAACAAATGAGCCCAAATCCAATCAAATGGTGCGAAAATAAATGAAAGAATTACCCTCGTGGTGTGCTACAGAGGTAAAATGAGACCAGAAGGAAGAATAACATTTTTTTTAAAAAAAGAAAAAAGAATAGGATTTTCTGAACAAAACTAAAATGATTTTTGTTGAATTTTTTTTCCACGCACTCTACTACTTATTATGGTTAAACGCACATTTATTAATCAAGATAATATTGTAGAGAGGAGCAAGGTAGAATTTATAGGAAAGATATTCCGAATTTGCGTGGAGGGAGGGAAACTATTTAGGAATAAACCACTCTCAATATATCTGGACGGGATTCAAGCCACGACCTCCCCTATCAATGGTAAACAAGACTATATGAGTTTTTCATTTAGAGCTAGTACTCACTGGCACGGGTAGCCAAAATGGTAATATAATTTAATCTAACAGTTTCATTTCCGGTGATGTCATTGTAGTATGACAATGGAAGTAAGTTTACTCATGATAGAATCCAATCCTTCATTTTTATGTAAATAATATATAATAAAATGTAAAAAAAAATATTATTTTTTTCCGGTTGCTCTTCGGGGTTGTGAAACGTGATTTATTAACTTACACGACGAAAAATGTTTCCAGGTGTTCGAAAAGAAGGTGCTTTGGGAAAGATATTTGGTCCAAAAAGGTATGAAGATACTGGGTAGTGGAGGAGGTTACATAACGATTTGTTACACACCCTGTATTCCAATAACACATTGCTAGGATAGTCAAGTCTCGTAAATTACACTGGAAATTACATGTAATGTGAATGGGAGATTCACCCCTCTTCAAGGCACTGACTGGTAAACCCAATAGAAAGAGACCATCGGGAATATTTAGACGCAGGTGGGAGGACACATAAGTAGCGTACTTTCATAAGTGCGGCAATGGACTATCTAGTTCCTAGTACCATAAGGTAAGTAAGCATTATTTGCATAATGTAAATGGTCGTAGATATAATTTCCAACCATTACATACTTTATTACAAACAACCTTGGCGTGGTACTTACATTTTAAAGTGTTGTTTCTCAATATGAATCTAATCAACTTTGAAATAATTCTATTCAAATTAAGGTTGGGTAAAAATTTAGTACTAAAGGAATCTTTAGCATGAAGTTATTTGAGGTGTTTCTTCTAGATTGTATTAATGAATGTACGCCATCTGAATAGACCTATAATATCAGCATGAATTACATATATTCCACTCACGGTAGGAATTACTCTCTGATAGGTCTTTCAGAAGTCAATTCCTACGGTGAATGGAATTTCAATCTAACGTAACTCTAGAAACGACCTGGAACACAGTCCCTCAGTAATTAATTCCGGAGAAGATAGAAAGTGCAACGGATATAGAAACTTATTGTCAAAGGCGCAAAAGAAAAAAAAAAAACTGAATGAACTAGCAAAATGGCATACATTTTATTGTGAACAGCCCTCTTACTCCTCTTTACCATAATTTCAATAATAAAATTATTATTATTATTATTATTATTATCATCATTATCACCAACTCTTATTACCCGTTCGGGTTATACGCACTTACGCTAATGTGTTATGGTAGGGTGATTGTGAGATGAAATGAAGGACCTACAGTTTAACGTGGGATCCGAACCACGGCGGAGGCCTGGCATTCCTCACATTCTCAAGATGTCTTATCAGAGGTGAAGGAAGGGTTAAGGTATGTTAATGTTTTAGTTTTCCAAGCGCGGTGTCTTACTACCCATTTGCGTTATACTTTTATAAACTATTTACACTAATGTGCTAGGGATGAGAAAGATTAAATTTAGAGGAAATGTGCCCACATTTGCGTTGAGAGAGAGAACGAGATAGTGGGAAATCATTTAGGTAAAAACAGCCTCGGTACAACTGACTGGGATATAACCATGATATCCCCGTCATCGGCAGTCTAACATATTGCGAGAGTAGCGCCTTAGACTATGCGGCCTCCAAAGCGGGTATTGGGGTTATTAGAGCCTGGCAGATCAATATTTGATTTTACTTTGGTTAAATAAATATTTTGTTATGACGATTGCAAAAATACTGGCCTTTCCTCGCGGTACCTATATCCTCACTTTAAATTAGGTCAAAATACACAGACAAAAACTCAAGCTCTTACAGAATAACCCGAACCATAAATAAGTCGCAGTGCTAAAAATAATAATATACCAGTAAACCCTTGTGAAACTTTCACACATTCAACTTTCCCCTCTTCTTTTAACATGAATTTTAAAAACACAATGTGTTTTAACGTAAACTGAGTAAGCTTTGTCTGAAGTAAGTAAATCAATCCTATCCACGCTTTGTATTAGTTGAGGAAAAGAGATGTTGACGACATAAATAATATATAGGATATTTGTTATGACTCAAGAGATAAATGGTATTTGATGGCAAATTTAAAAATATATATATATAAACTGCCATTATGTACTCATGGCTAATAAATATTAAAGAACTTTTGAAATTAATAAAAATAGCAAATCAAACTAAAGGTATTTATGGGAGAATTATTTAATTTATTTTTTATAATAAATTAATTTAGAAACTTCAGAAATATTAAATTTAACTAAAGTATCTTTCCAGCCCTAACTTAAGGTGTCAGTATGGTTAAAACACTCACACACTATTTTCACAGGCATTTCAATACGAAATACACATTTACCCATGTCAAAGTTTTCTTTCCAAATTAAATATTTACTCAAACAAAAACAGGCATAAATAACAAAATTTTATCAACTTTTATATGTCTGCAAGTTTATTTTGTCTTAAGAGGCCACACATCAGTGTTGACATTTACAAAATTCATAGCTAGAAAAGTTCAGCGTGAGTTAAAAGAAAGAAAGAAAGCATATGAAAGAAAGATGTATATAAAAACTTTTTCATATTGGTAACTGGGTGTATACAAAAATATAAGAGGGAGTAAAAGTGCTAAAGTCTGTTATAAATTTTATTTCCCATTGGCACCATCAATTCCTCCACATATCGGCTGTAATGGCAACGTGCCATATATCCATATATATCTATATATAAAAAGAGGAAAGGCTAGTATTGCCTTTGGGGGGCTCTGCATCACTAACTTTACTTGTTGAAACCTTACCCCATTTTCACGAGCGAATGCA
>CABFVX010011002.1:0-12113 GCA_902151425.1 Timema shepardi | reverse complement strand
CCCCCCCTCCCTATAAAATGACCCCATTAAAGTCATAAAGATCCATTCTAAGCTCCTCTGACAGTTGCCTTTAATTTCCCGGGTAGTTTACGTCTTGATCGACAGAAATATATGGGGTTTTTGGACTTTATCGATTAGTAAAGTGTCGTCAACTTTTATCATTTATGTTTCAGGTGTATATTATATAGACCTTAAATATGGGGTCGTCTAAGAGTTGTGTGTCCATTCCGGTGAATACCAAACTCCTGTACTATTTTAGGTATTGCCAGTATTCAACCTCGGCCAGACAGCGCGCTCTGTACTATTTTAGGTATTGCCAGTATTCAACACGAGCGTTACCTAGGCCAGACAGCGCGCTCTGTAATAGAACAAAGCCAATGTTCTCACACTCGGGGGAATAGCACCAGATAAACCGCGAGCATGTGTGAGCAAACTATTATTGAAAAGTTGCGTGTATTATTAATATGTAGACTGTAATTATAAAAGTTATTATTTGTGAGAGTCTGGCTATCGACACAGGATGTGTGGTCGCCGGCGAGCCTATGAATATGCAGTGTGTGTCCGTTTGTGATTGGTGCGTGACTTTTATGATGAGGGGGGCTTTGTTTAGAGTTTTATTTAAATTGCGGTCACTTTGTTTACTTAGTATTGTAATTAAAAAAAAGTTATTAATGTTAGCTTTGCTGCTGTCACATAAAACATGTTTTGGTACCAAGGGTCGATCTCTTCGACAATTTCCCCTCCCGATCGATCGCGCAAGAAAACTACATCGTCACTAAAAGTCGATCTTTTGGGTCTTTTTAAACGACATCGTTATTTAAAGTCGATATTTTGAGTCTCTCTAACTCGCAAATCTATCAAGTACTTTCAAGTAATGTTTGGGCGGGACAGAACTAACCTTGATCACCCATAATCGGTAATATTATAGGGACATTAATTAGTTGGTGACCTGGCGGTCTAGGGGTAAGGTGTCAAACTTCTGTGCTGGCGGCCGGGGTTCAATCCTCGGTTCCGGCACAGATTTATATGATTACCAAACCCTTCCTTCACCTCTGACAAGACATCTTGTGAATGTGGGGAATGCCAGGCCTCCACCGTGGTTCGGATCTCACGTTAAACTGTAGGTCCTCCATTTCATCTCACAATCACCCTACCATTACACTTTAGCGTAAGTGCGTATAACCCGAACGGGTAGTAAGACGCGGTGCTAATAATAATAATAATTAGTTAAATACGAAAGTATTAATGTAATTTATTCTAAATATTTCCCTAGAAGAATGGGTGACATATGTATTTCAGGAAAGATTGAATTTAAGGAATAAAATATTAAACGTTTAGACAAACAAAAAAAAGTTGGCCTAATTAACGGCGGATGATCGCGGGAGCTTTGGTGAGGCGTCAAGGGAGGGTGGGAGATAATTTAGGGCTTCCTGTTGGGATTTAAACCCCAACTCTCCCGTCGGTCAAACCGGACTGTGCGAGATTGACGCCGTGTCCTCCGGGCCATAAAACCAGAATTTAAGATCTTTTCTTAGACCCAGTATGTTTTTGTCGACTGGATGTTATTGTCCTGGTTTAACTTGAGGTATGTTGGTATGACTGCCGAGGAAGATATTTGGGCCCCAAGAAGGGTGAACAAACAGGAGAATGGATAACTTAATGGCTCGTATATATCCCCCCAAACATATTAATGATAATCAAGGTGTGCGATTCATGTGGTGTGTAAGGGGGGAAAGCATGTACACAACATTTTAGTTGGGAAACCTGAAGATACGAGACTCCCCGGTAAGCCGAGATGTTGATGGGAGGATATAACGTATTTGAAGGAGGCTTTGTGTCAGGTTAGGGTTAAATGGAGAGATTACGTTCTGGTGACCTTGAACATAGTAGCTATCTAAAGTGGCTAGCATTTGAAATAACACGATGTTTAGAAAGTGCTCTTTAATCGCCCTCAATTGAAAACTAACTAACCCTCCTCTAGCCTTCTCCGTCTTTTCTTGTCGACAAAGATGAGTGTTCCTGGCTATCACCGAACTCGCGACCTCCCCTGCCGAGTAATGAGCCACCAGTTCTCACGCTCGAACAACCCTCCCCTCCCTCTTCTAGTGACAGTGTTCACATGTGTTACTCTCTCATCCGATACTTTTTGTCGCGTCTGTCGTGTGAAACTAACAACAACTCCCGGGGGGGTCTCTTCCTTCAGCTGTTCACAGTGAACCCCCTCACGCGTCGGCACGACCACGAGTGCCCGTGGTTCGAATTGATGACTCAGAGTGTCTTCCGTATTCAAATAAAGTTAAACAAGTTTTGTTTGCGTAGTACTTCTAGTCAGCACGCGTACTGATTGCTCTGATGTCTTAGCGAGGGGAAAGGTTGAAAGTAGAGGGAGTGTACCAGCATCTTTGTGGGGGGAAAGTGGGAAACTATTTTGGGAAGAAAAAAAAACCGCCTCGTTGGCGTAGTTTGGCTAACGCGCTTGTCGTGTTGAAGCTCGACTGCTGAGGACGGGGAGATCGAGGTTCGAATCTCGGTAGGGTGAACTGGGGGTGGCTTTCCACTCTCCCTCCACGGAAATGCAGGTTCACTTCCTCTAATACAACCTTCCCAATTCCCAATCCATTGGAGTAATTAGTACTTAGAGCGTATAGCCCGAACGGGTAGTAAGACGTGGTGCTTACTATTATTATTATTATTTTGGAAAAAAACACCTCGGTACGCTCGACTAGTAATCGAGCATCGATCTTCTTGTTATCGGCAGTACCAATCACTTGCGAGAGTGACGCCTTAGACCGTGCGGCCACCGAAACTGGTGGGTTCTGGTTAAGTCTTAATCAATCTGTATAACACTTTGTCTGAGCACTGTCCGGCCTTTGTTTTTATAATTGTGTTATTCTCGTCTCCAAGCCAATCTTGTTAAGAAATATCGCCACACACTTCAACCCTTATTTTAATATTTAAAAATATATATCTTGAGGTATTTAACGTTCACTCTCTGATTTAACTCAATATATCATCAGAAAGGGGTAAGGTGTCAAGACTTCTGTGCTGGGGGTCCGGGGTTCAATCCTCGGTCCCGGCACAGATTTATCTGATTACCAAACCCTTACTTCACCTCTGACAAGACATCTTGTGAATGTGAGGAATGCCAGGCCTCCACCGTGGTTCGGATCCCACGTTAAACTGTAGGTCCTCCATTTCATCTCACAATCACCCTACCATTACACATTAGCGTAAGTGCGTATAACCCGAACGGGTAGTAAGACGTAGTGCTAAAAAAACAAACGGAACGAGTCGTGATTGTTCGATTAAAGAGAATATATATGTTATGGTTGTAAGAGGTATATGGGGCAAGAGCGTAAAAAATAAACCGTATTCAGCATATTGGTCGCTCAGAAGTAGCTCACCTCGCCGCGACGTGTTTCGATGGTTGGGCAACTTACTCCTGAAATACTAACTATAATAGTCTTAACTTCAGACTAGGACAGCCACAACATCCAGTCCCCGGCCGTTAATTTATCGATGTGAAAGGGTAAACCCACATTTCACCATGGATACATTTATTTGTTTGGCCGTGCCGGAAATCGAACCCGGGACCCTTAGCTCAGTAAACAGACACTTGGCTTGGAAACTTTTCGGCGAGAAGGTTCGGAATAACGCGGATCTACGACTGACCCCGTGGAAATCCACCTTAACTTTCAAACTGAGCGTCACGCTCCTTTGGATTCCCCCTTCTCCCTCCACGCGGATAAAGGTACGTTTCCCTCTAAACTCTAGCCATAGACGTGTGGTAAGATTCATTGAAAATAATCCTAGAATATGAACGTTTGCGGGTTATCAAGGGGTCGCGATATTCTTAAACCCTCTGAAAAGGTTCGAAAGGACTTCACTAAACCAAACGCACCCATTTAGTCGCCGGGTAACAAACAACATTTATCGGCGTGTATTAGCAACATTGTCTGCGCGGCAGTAGATACGAGGCGACCTTGAGGTGTCTTGTCTCTCTCTCTCTCTGGCGTACACCAATTGCCTTGTAATGTCGTGTAATGGCAATATTGATGGTCGCAAGGTTAGGCAGATAAACTAGCCGTGTGTATACTCTGGTCAGGTGATAGACATGCCCTACTCTGGTCTGGTGATAGACATGTCATACTCTGGTCAGGTGATAGACATGTCATACTGTGAGAGTATACTCTGGTCAGGTGATAGACATGTCATTGTGAGAGTATACTCTGGTCAGGTGATAGTACATGCCATACTCTGGTCAGGTGATAGACATGCTATACTCTGGTCAGGTGATAGACATGCCATACTCTGGTCAGGTGATAGACATGCCATACTCTGGTCAGGTGATAGACATGTCATACTGTGAGAGTATACTCTGGTCAGGTGGTAGACATGCCATACTCTGGTCAGGTGATAAGTGAACCCCTAACGGCTCGACTCAGCAGTGTTAATTAAATCTCAACGTGCAAACATTGGCTGTAATAAGTGCCGGCGGTGGTTTGTCCTTGTTTGTGTCCAAAGCGAGTCTGTGGCTGGTCGCGCAATCCGACCTTGATGACCGCTTTCTCTCCGCGGGTCGTAAATAACCAGTCATCAGAGACCCGCGCTCCGTGAGGTCGGGCCACGAGTCCCGGTCTTCCTTACGCTATCAACGTTATTAATTGCGGGGGAGGCGGAGTAATAACAACAGCCTCTTCGTTGGCCGCACGGTATAAGGCGTAACCCTCGCGACAGGCTGGAACCGCCAATGACTAGGGAAATCGGGGTTCTAATCCCGAGCGGATCTGCTTTGGTGTTTTTCCTAAATGGTTTTCCACGCAAATGCGGTTAGATCACCTCTATTATTATTATTATTATTATTATTATTATTATTATTAGCAACGCGTCTTACTACCCGTTCGGGTTATACGCACTCGCGCTAATGTGTAATGGTAGGGTGATTGTGAGATGAAATGGAGGACCTACAGTTTAACGTGGAATCCGAACCACGGTGGAGGCCTGGCATTCCCCACATTCACAAGATGTCTTGTCAGAGGTGAAGGAAGGGTTTGGTAATCAGATAAATGTGTGCCGGGACCGAGGATTGAACCCCGGCCGCCAGCACAGAAGTCCGACACCTTACCCCTAGACCACCTCTAAAATGCTTCCTTCCTCATCCCTACCACATTAGATTATCATATGCCTATAACCTGGATAAGTAATAAGATGTGATGATGATAATACAGGCCTGACTGAAGGACAGACAGCCTCATTGCATGCTCTGCTTGGAGATAATGATACCACACATTCATACTTACTTTCTCATCGTTAGTGACAACGTTTTTAAAACTCATCCATTGGTAAATTACCCTCAATCTTAGAGCTGGAGTCAAGAGGTATGAACTATAACATTTAGATATCAAGTTTGGAAGAAATCCACCCAACAGCCCCGGACACACACACACTCGGAATATACAAGTCGAAAACTTTCGTGGTTACAATACTTTCTATATAGGAGAGTGCCCAAACCCCTCCTTCACCTCTGACAAGACATCTTGTGAATGTGGGGAATGCCAGGCCTCCACCGTGGTTCGGATCCCACGTTAAACTGTAGGTCCTCCATTTCATCTCACAATCACCCTACCATTACACATTAGCGTAAGTGCGTACAACCCGAACGGGTAGTAAGACGCGGTACTAATAATAATAATAATAATAATAAATAGGAGAGAGTAGAAAATAAACAAAGCGCTTATTGAACCTTTTGAGATTTATTAAAAAATAAATAACTGCTTTGGTAGTGTGCTACTGCCGGGTGAGCCAGCGACGTTTAGTTGGGAAAACAGTTTAGAAAATACAAACATAATATTTTACGTCCAACATTGATAACATTTTACTGGATTATTATTGTTATTGATAATATCTATCAAAAGTGACAGCTACAGATCATATGACTTGAAGTATGAATACATGAAAATATAACTAGTAACTTTTATAACTTGCCAAATAAGTTTTCCACCAGGGTTATTTTAGTTTGATTTCCACAGAGATCGCCTTCCTTATTTGACAGCTAGCAAAGTTAATATATTTAATTACATGTATTCGTGCTTTACGTCATGTAATTTGTAGCGGTCTCTTTTGATAGATATTATCAATCATAATATAGTAAAATTCTATCACTGTTGACCACGACAAAATATTCTTGTATTTTTTTAAAGGTCCCTCATAATAATATCGGAGTGTACCAAGTGTCTGATTGTATGTCCTGTGTTCGAACCACAGCTAGGTCGCTGACGTAACGACTGCACCTGTTGTCCTGTAGAGTCAAGAGACGAATATTAAGTCAAGACCTTGCAAACTAATTACCCAGAGTCGTTGACTCCTGGAGGACTCACGGTCGCCATCTTGGGTTAGCACGTCAGACTTAGTTTAAAATAACATGGCTGTAGGTCGTTGTTTTTCTACACGTTTCTGTCCAGGTAGTTTTGAGGATGTTATTACACCTTGCTCTCTCCGTGTCTTCAACTTAAGGCCATACGTTGTACTATTTCAACAAGGGTTGGAGTATAAGACATAAATAGTGATAAAACTAGATCATTTTAAATAAAAATTGTATACATAATTTTTTACGTCCAGATAATTTGATTTTATCTCATTTTGTAGTACATAATGTCGTTATTTTGAACTTTTTTTTTATCCGAATACTACTCGTTAATTTTATTAATGTATCTCTATTGATCCTTGCAAATATGTAAAGTCCGTTCACGATAGGTTTTCACCTGGATGACAGTTGCCAACACTTGTAAAAGATCACTGTTTTGTTAGAAAGTGTAAGTTTTTTAATTACATGTTATATTTTACATTTAAACTCATGTAAACTTAAGTTTTCTTACACTCTCTCATAACTTTTAATCATTTCTTTTTACCCAATCCGAAACGATATTTTAAACATAATTAAAAGTACTTATTCTTTGTTTTGGAATGTTATCTATTCTAATCGCATCGTATTTACTTGGAAAAGAGAAACTACTTGTCATTTTTATATATAATAAATTATTTTATGATTACTTTATCGTATTTCGAAATATTTAGCCGAATAAAATGTTTGTATCCACCGCGTGGGTGCACCATTGTAAATAACTTGTTTCCGTCACGTTCGATCACATGGTTTAAATTCGTCGGTCGCCATTTTGAAGCTATGCTAGTTAGGCCTTTTGTGATAATGATGTGAATAGTTATTTTTTTAAAGTTGAATGAAACGATAGATAAGCTTTGTGTCCGACCTCAAATAAATATATCAATAATATTGACCTAAATTACTGTGGTTAATTATCAAATCCATACATACCAGACGTTTTCATTACAGTCATCCAAAGTGGCAGATGTCGGCGTAGGGATATATTAGGGACTATTTATAGTAACTATTAGAGCTGCCAGCGTTAGTAAATGTTACTTTAGGAGCTATCTTAAAACGGCTTGCGGTAATTTGTCAAATAACGAATTTACTAAGGCATATAATGGGGTTTATGATAATTATGTATGGACATCCTATATTTAAGAAACAATTGCCATAATATTGAACACTTGTAATTCTCGAGTTTATTTACTATTCGCCGAAACACTAAATAATGGGAAATATAATTAGTATTCACTGTTGATTAGTCAACTCGTATTTTTAAAACCATTTTTAATTTGTTGCATATTCTCCTATTTTCATTGGTATACTAACGTATCATAAAGATTTTCTTTTTCTTTTTTAATACAAATATAATGGTTTTTGGAAGCGTAGGGATATATCAACACGGGGCTTCAAACTAACTTGACCATAAACAGTTATTTATGTAAAGGGGTTGACTTGAAAATTAGTAACATTAATACCAGCAATTTTGTAATAATTGTTGTCAAACCAAAGTCACGTTTGTGAGGTTGGCCAATAAATTTGGAAGTTACTACACCTAAATAACCTAATTGCGGCCCACTAAAGAATTCAATCGTTTCCATCTCTTTCTGTTTAAAACGTGTCGTGTAGTCGCCGCTCCCATGTCTTAATGACTGCCATAAAACTGGTCCTCGTCTCGGCCGTGGTTGCCAAATACGTCTCTCCACCGAGACCGGTCTCTGAAATAAACACGCGGTAAATAATAGCGGCCGGAAAATTGCTGGTATTACCGCGCGCCCTAATCACAAGCATGGACATATTACATCTCGACAACTGTGCGTCGTGTGAGGCTGGGTTCGCAACTCTATAGTCTGCCTCATAGGGCGGGCTCACAACTCTCTAACCTGCCTCATAGGGCGGGCTCACAACTCTATAACCTGCCNTGTCTTAAGTCGTTGGGCCTTGCCGGCGCGGCGGGTGTATCCCATTCCGTGGGGGTCACCGTCTGAAAGGACGAACAGGTTGGGAGGGGGGAAGGACAGAGTCCCGGCGACACGAGGTCGCGGTGGGAGGTAAGGAGTAGGAACAGTCCCGGCGACTCGAAGTCGCGGTGGGAGGTAAGGAGTAGGAATAGTCCCGGCGACACGAAGTCGCGGTGGGAGGTAAGGAGTAGGAACAGTCCCGGCGACACGAAGTCGCGGTGGGAGGTAAGGAGTAGTCGGGAAGGATAGGTGACGACGATGAAAAATGCTCTTTTCAAAAATAGTGACGATTTATTAGGCTCTTTGTGAAACGGCGGTGTCCCAGGGTGGGTCACCACTGAACCTGAATCAAGATTTCATCGGCTTATATACCCTCCGTTGCTGCCTGGCCTTGTCCAATCAGAGAAGAGGGAGCTTCCCATTGGCTCGGGGAAACGAAAGTGATATTGCCCGCCAAGCGAGCCAATAGGAAGAAGGGAGTTGATTCCAGAGGTAAGAGCGTCACGGACGGCTCGGAAAACATGGACCGCGAAGGGTCAAGGCAGTAGGGAGGGGTTAGAGCGGCCGGCTCAGATAACATGGATCGAGCGGTCCAGGCAGTAGGGAGGGGTTATAGCGGCCGGTGCGAGTGCGGAGGAAAGATACAAGGCTGCCTGAGCAAGAGGTACAACAAACTCTCTAACCTGCCTTCTATGACGGGCTCACAACTCTCTAAAACCTGCCTTCTAGGGCGGGCTCACAACTCTAAAACCTGCCTTCTAGGGCGGGCTCACAACTCTGTATGTCCAGACATCTAAGGCGGATTCACAGTCAGGCTCACCCTAAAACGCGTCCTTTGTAAAACAGGGTCTGGGTATCTATAAAACTACCGGTGGTTTCAGGATTAGACTGGCCGGATAGAGACGGAAATACACTCGTTACTAAATAACTTTCTATCCTTGGTAAATATTATTAATCTCTCCAGCTATGTCACGGCAGTGTGGCCTACATGTGACGAAGACACGGCCTGCACACTGTGTGTTCACTCGGTTTTAAACCACATGATCGGCAGAGGCGTCAAACACCTGGCTCGGGGCGGTACGAACGCCTTAACACCACTTAGTTCCAATTAAATATCAGCCTTAAAATATTGCTACAACGGCCCAAGTTTAAATAATTTTATAATATTTTTTTAATAAGGAATAGTTCTCCCCACTGCGCATTGAGCCAAAGTTATTATTATTATTATTATTATTATTATTATTATTAGCACCGCGTTCTTACTACCCGTTCGGGTTATACGCACTTACGCTGTGTAATGGTAGGGTGATTGTGAGATGAAATGGAGGACCTACAGTTTAACGCGGAATCCGAACCACGATGGAGGCCTGGCATTCCCCACATTCACAGGATGTCTTGTCAGAGGTGAAGGAAGGGTTTGGTAATCGGATAGATCTGTGCCGGGACCGAGGATCGAACCCCGGTCCCCCAGGACAGAAGTCTGACACCTCACCCCTAGACCGCCAGGTCACCTATTGAGCGACCTCACAGAATGGTTAGTTTAATCTCGGATGACTACACTTGAAATGCCGCCTCGCAGTATTTTATTAACAATAAAACGGTATTATAAGAGACCGGATCTCGAAACTTTTTCGAAATGAAACCAACTTTTTTCATTTATCACCTCTGTCTATCCTCCTGGGCCAGCGAAGTCCTTTGTTTTAATTAAAACTTGCTCTGGGAAATCGGACTACGAATTCAATCTACTTTGGTCGGATTGGAGGGAAAAGTGTTATAAATACCTTCTCGGAGGAGGTTGGAGGAGGAGAGTAACGATTTTATATCTCCCTTTTCTCCGCATTTCCGCTACCTGCTCGGGACAGACGTATTTGATTTCACCAAGAGGCGGATGAGAGAAGTAGAATTTAGAGGAAATACACCCGTATTTGAAGGGAAAACCCGTTTAGTAAAAATCACCCGACCGGGATTTGAACTTGGATCTCTCCGTCATCGGAATTTCAGTCTATTACAAGAGTGACGCCTTAGACCATTTGGGCGCCGAAGTGGGTTACTTTAAAACATAATATGTATTTATATGTGGGTGACCTGGCGATCTAGGGGTAAAGTGTCAGGCCTTCTGTGCTGGCGGCCGGGGTTCAATCCTCGGTCCCGGCACAGATTTATCTGATTACCAAACCCTTCCTTACACCTCTGACAAGACATCTTGTGAATGTGGGGAATGCCAGGCCTCCCACCGTGGTTCGGATCCCACGTTGAACTGTAGGTCCTCCATTCCATCTCACAATCACCCTACCATTACACATTAGCGTAAGTGCGTATAACCCGAACGGGTAGTAATAATAATAACATTCAAGTCGAATTTTCAAAGGAAATATCTGGATAATTCGAAGCCTGTGTCCTGTTAATTTGGTTGCGAGTTTGTAATCATTTCCTACCTAACTTAAAATATCTTTATTATATCCCCAGATATGCCATGCCAAGAATGTACAATCATGTTGGTGTTACTGTCGCACAGTATAAAACTGAGTCGGTTGCCTTCTGTCGTTCCTCTGGGACGATGTAATCACATGGCGCCCTGACTGGTTAAACTTTGACATTTTAATGTGTTCATTTTTTCATGCTTTAAATTTTTCTTGTTTTTTTATGTACATATTTATTGGGTATATGTTATATATATCATATATAAATTGTGTGTTCGTATCTAACATATTTTGTTTGATATTATTGATTTATTATTTACCAGCTGCCTGGATACTCATAAAAACGGTTAATTCTAATGTTATTCGAATTTATGTTTAGATATCGCTTGGACTTGGAATAAAAAAAAGTTCTACTGTGTTATTAATGTTATTTATTACTCATGCAGAAGTAATTGTGAAATAAGTTTGACTGAGGGTCCGGCCAGACTGACAAGCAGATAGCTCTCGATAGTTGTTGACGAGGAGGCAAAGGTTCGAATCTTGGCTCGGTGAACTGAGGGTGGTTTTTTACAAGTGATTTATAGTTGTGGTTTTCCCATCCTATCTCCACGCTAATAGTGATTATTATTTGTAAAGGTCTACTTGTATTATTATATTAAAGTATTTTAACATAATATATAGGTATGGTTTATGGTCTTACCAATTAAATTATACCGTTAGCAGCAAGTGTGCTGAACCTATCGATAATAATAAAAATGTCAATGAGAATTTTCCCAGCGCTCGCTGAACCAACATACAATAATATTGCCTAGCGCCTGTAAACTAGACTGTTCCGGCTCGAGCGCTCGCTCGCCCAGTCTGACCATACCCTAATTGGGTAAATCTTGTCGTGAATGTGTTTAATATTTCGTGTCAAGTGTGGTCGAACCCAGAAGGATCCTCGCTTTCGTTTCCGCTGTCAACGAAAAAGCGACAACCTCTTCGGATGGCGACATTTCGTTAAACTGACAGGAAATAAGTTTTGTTGCCGTGATCAGCTGCGCGAACCAAGCTTTAATAAGTCGCTAACCGCGGTCAGAGCCGGCATTAACGGGTCTAGACGGCCCACCCTTCACCCCCCCGCCACACTCTCTTGATATATTCCGGGACACGTGTCCCAGCTCCACCCTCTGCAATATTCTGAGATAGCGCACGGTCCAGTCACGCAACTTCCTGCTTTGTCTGGCAAACCTGTTTCACATGCATCCGACCACGGCACTGATCTAACAACCATGGTCCTCTGACACTGATCCAGCAACCATGGTCCTCTGACACTGATCCAGCAACCATGGTCCTCTGACACTGATCCAG
>CABFVX010011001.1:0-12120 GCA_902151425.1 Timema shepardi | reverse complement strand
GATGAAATGGAGGACCTACAGTTTAACGTGGAATCCGAACCACGGTGGAGGCCTGGCATTCCTCACATTCACAAGATGTCTTGTCCCCTATCAATAGTTACTTTATATTATTGTAGTGTGTTTCTACACTGTCTTATTACACATTTCCAAGCCATTAAGCACTAATTCATTTTACTATTACAAATATAAGAGATTAATTGGCTTCACCCGAACTGTGAAATATTTATTGTTAATAATATATTTGCCCTGTAAAGGGACTGCAACAAACTGATGAAAAATGTAGTGTTGTACAGAATGTCGAAAGAAAGATAGCTTGAGTAGCACAGTAAACATTCAATAGTTGTTCATTCATGATGATTTAAGTTTGTAGCTGAGGTAGCCTGGCGACTAGCATGTTAAATTTCAAATTATTAACTACGGAAACATTGTAACACCGGTAGCTCCGGGTATAAGGAGACCACTATAGCATTATTTAATAGGTGTGTGCAAATAGGATTATTTATTGATTTAATATAAAAATTTCGACATAATACCGAATAGTACAAATCAAATAGTAGATTTTTCTTAAATTTTTGATTTCTATTATTTCAAAGTGTAGTTCTCATTTTCTAATATGTAGGGCCTACCTTTGTGTGATTATTAATATTCAACCCAAAGTTTAATTAGACCCTAAGTAATTCCATTGTCAGCTGAAAGCCTAGGCAGCACTGAAAATGCATATGACGGAAATTAGGAGTTTGGTAGTTTCATGTTGAAAATCTCACTGAGCCAAAAGGTACTACTGCATATCAGTCTGCCAAGCCTACCTAAATGCATAAACCAACTGACCCTACAAGCAACACCTTCAATCCATTAATCACTGGGACTGGCTGTGTACTGAATGTTATTACTAGTTTTGCTCATACCTCTACCATGTTCATATTATACAGCAATATATTTACTAAAATAACACCTGCCTCGGTGGCGTAGTTGGCTAACGTGCTAGTCGTGTTGAGCTCGACTGCTGAGGACGGGGAAATCGAGGTTTGAATCTCGGTCGGGTGAACTGGGGGTGGTTTTTTCCTAAATGGTTTTCCACTCTCCCTCCACGCAAATACGGGTTCACTTCCTCTANTCTCCCTCCACGCAAATACGGGTTCACTTCCTCTAATTCAACCTTCCCAATTCCTAATCCATTAGAGTAATTAGTACTTAAAGTGTATAACCCGAACAGGTAGTAAGACGCGGTGCTAAATAATAATAATAATAATAATAATAATAATAAAATAACACAACCGTAATGAATGATAAAATTAGTTCTTGACCCTCTTTAAATGTTATTTAGGCTTGACACAGCTTATATGTTCTTTAGGCTTGATATCCCTTATATATTCTCTAGATTTGACACCCCTTAAATGTTATCAAGGTTTGAAATCTTTTAAATGTTCTTTAGGCTTGATACCCCGTGTATATTCTCAGGCTTTGACACCCCTTGCAATCTATTTTGTCTGGGTCACTTCTTCGCCCGGCTATCTTACAGGCTGACAGGTGCGCTCAAATTGTTGACCTTGAAATACTGGTTCCTCCCCCTCACCTCTTCATTTTCACACGAGGCTACCCAAAAAATACACTAAATATGTAACTGTTACACATTTCAAATCATTCTGTAAACATGTTCAATAGCATATCTTTCTTTGTGTTTTTTCAATGCGTCTCTTCAAATGATAAAGGAATATTTCTGAAAATTTAAAACCACGTGTGAAGTGTAATAGAACAATAGTTTAAGAAGTAAAGAAGAAATAAGAAGTGAAGTGTGTTTTTCTATCTCGGCCTAACCTAACTATCATTTCAGGTTGGCTTCCTTCTCTATCAATTACTTTAAATCATTGTACAGTGTTTTATACATTGTCTTATCATACATCTCCTAGCCATTAGGCACTAATTCATTTTATTGTAATACTAAAAGTGATTTTCAAAATCTCTTTATTACTGAACCAAGGGTAAATTAAAATGAATGACCTATGTTAGACTACTAGACTTGTTAAGTGTGTGCTTCAGTTTCTCCACATCTTATTTAAATGTTTTAATCAAATTGAACAAGAGTGGATTTCACGAGGTTACTACCCAGAGGCCCAGAAAGTTACATGGGAAACCACTGTAAGATAGTAATGGACAATCAGAATGCAAAAGTAGGAAAAGAGAGAGTAGGGTTTGAGGAAGGAGGGTATTAAGGAAGTATGAGGAGAGATAAACAAGGAGTCGTAGGCTGTTGCAGTTCTGGGCAAGAAATATAATGAAAGTGGCAAACCACTGGTATAAGAAGGAAAAATAAGATCACAAGATACAGATGGGATGGGGAGCAAAAGTCGGTGATAAGACTACTTTATTATAGATGAAGAAATGACAAGGCAGACCATAAACGTCAAAGTTATACCAATTCTGTCCTTAGATAGTGACCAAAGGTTGTTAAAGGTTGTTGGTGGCAGACATAAAGGGATGGGAATGTAGGAGGAAGGTAGTAAGATAAAGAAGAAGGGTGCAGAGGCTAAAAAATGAAGAGGAAAGAGGGCTGTATTTAAGAAAGGCAAGAAGCTTAATAAAACCCAAGGATAAGATTCAATGTGTAGAGGTTGAAAGGGTAAGGTTTAAGAACAGTTTGGTGGGAGCTGCAGAGGAGGTATGTGGGAAGACAAGTAATAAGAGGAAGTGGAAGTAGACACCCTGGTGGAATGACAAGGTGAAGGAAGCAGTAAAGGAGAAAAATAAACCATTCAGAAGGAATTTTAAGAATAAGAATGAGGAAACAGATGAATATAGGGAAAAGAAGAGCGAGTTGTATGGGAAACCAGGACGGATTGGATGCAAAAATGGACAGAATTGTTGTAATGGGAAGTTGAAGGAAGTAAGGTGTTCTATAGCCAAGTAAGAAACAGGAGAGAGAAAAGACTAGTTAGAATGATGTATAAAGAAGAAAGAACAATGAAGACAGGAGAGGAATAAAAGTAACTATGGAAGAGTTATTTTGAGAAAATGTTCAACCCAAAAGAGAGAAGGGATGAGAATGAACCAGAGGAGCAGGAATAAGTATCATTAGAGGAATAAATGGGTCCAACATGCAAAGAGGTGGAGGACGCTTTAAAGGGGATGAAACAAGGGTGTGGATGAACTGACTGTAGAAATTATAAGAGGCAGCATGTGAAGTTGGTATACAATGGTTATACAGGGTGCTGAGAATGGTTTGGAAGGAGAACAAGGTGCCAAATGACTGTAAAACGAAAGCTGT
Source organism: Timema shepardi (assembly GCA_902151425.1). Classification (NCBI taxonomy): domain Eukaryota; kingdom Metazoa; phylum Arthropoda; class Insecta; order Phasmatodea; family Timematidae; genus Timema; species Timema shepardi. The sequence goes on along the minus strand of CABFVX010011001.1, from coordinate 8,858 downwards.
AATATCTATTTTCATTAAAGCGGAAAAAAAGAGGTGTACAAATTATAGGAGGATAACAGCAATGTGCTACTGTACAAAAATATATAAGAAGATCCTGGAAACAAAAATAAGAAATCAAATGAATGGTGAAGAGAGGAATAGCACGGATTTAGGGAACAAAGGTCTATAATAGACTTAATCTTCGCCAAACAAACTAAGACTATTTTATTTGAGACTAGCTTCACTGGTGACAGTGTGTCCTGGTGCTTATGTAGAGATGAGGGTTCAAATCCTAGTCGAATCTACTGAAGGTAGTTTTTCATCAATGGTTTCTCACTCTTTCACGCAAATGCAGGTATATTACCTCTAAAATTCTTTCTTCCTCATCTCTACTACATTAGAGCAATAATTATCATATGTTTATAACCTGTACAGGCAGTAAAATGTGTCGATAAAAAAAAAATCAAACTTCGATTGGATTTCAGAAATATTTTAAAATATTAGCTTCGAATTGAAAAAAAAAGCTTTGTACACCCCTAATCATTATATTATATTCGTATTTCCTCTTATGTAGATAATGTTTTACAAGATTTGAATTTGGATTCGAAGGTAAACTGGGGATTCAGTTTAGTAAAATACTTGATTCAATCCAGCTCCACAAAAAAATATTACAGTATATATTTGGGATGAGACCTCAAATCTTTAAGGATATTCATGGAATTAAATTTTTTTTAGATCCAATAATGTTAGCATTTAGTTACTATTTGTGTTTTCGAATATTCCACTATGTTTATATTTTATATTATGTTCCTAATTTTTTCCTAGATTTAGATTCAGGATTCAAAGCTAAATTGGAGATTCAGATAATAGAAGATGCGACCCAACTCTAATAAATATATAAATATGATTACCTTGGAATAGTTTAGATTTCTTGGATTTCTTCATTTGTGCGGATCCCGGACTGTCTTCGGGTGACATTTTCAGCTGTCTTTTTTTCTTTTTCCTTGGAGTGGTTTCTGTCGAAGATGAGCCAAATATTGTTTCTGACAACCTTCTGGAGCCAGGCTTGGACGCTCTTGTTCTGACACGCTTAAGACTGCTGGACAGTGAGGGTTTATCAACCGGAGTTTCAGTTAATTTCAGATTAGGAGCAGCCCCCTCAGGTTCCAGCTTCAAGGGGTCTTCCTCTGTATCAACCTTAGTTTCTTCAATGCCAGCAAACATTTTCTCCAACTCTGTCTCCACCTCAATAAATGTCTTTGAATCCTCTTTGGCGAGTGTACCGCCCTTGTTGTCAGGTTCACTCACCAAGTTACAAAGCAAAGATTCGGGCTCATCCAGTTGCTGATCGCTCTCAGATTTTCTGCGAGTTTTTTGATTGGGGACCGGGGTAGTCACATGAGGGAGGAAGGTAGAACTATCACTGGATCGTCGTCGTCTTACCATGTCAGGCTTGCTGCTGCTAGTTATGATCTCCCTACACACAGTGTCCATACCTCGCGCAGATACCGGCTCTGCAGTAGTGGGCAGTGAGGGGCCTTCATCTTCCTCATCTTCATCCTCTTCTTCCTCCTCCTGTTTCCTGTCGTCTGACTCCTTTTCAATGATAACACAATCCTCAGAATCATCTGGCTTAACAATGGTCTCTCTATCCTCCGGCTTGTCTGTTTCTGTGTCGCTTGCGGTTTTCGAAACTCTAACAGGAGTGTCCAGTTTTCTCTTTCGTCGAGGTTTACCATCCTCACTGAAGGAAGGGGACACCACATCCTCCTCTCGAACAGCACATGGAGACTTAGGCCGAGAGAGGGCAGGGGACGGGGGTCCTGAGTCACGCCAGCTCCCACTGTCCTCGTTGGCTGTCGCCGGGGAGACAATCACAGACGCAGCAACTGGAGTAACAACTGCAGTAGATTCTGGGGCGAGAGCAAACAACTTGGCTCCTCCGCTCTCTACAAGACTCTCCAAAATGGAGTCCACCTTTTTAACACGTTTTATTGACCCGCTCTTGGGAGACTGCACCGGGGATGTCATGGAGGGGGAAGGTACAGAGAGATTGTCCTCGGGATATCTACATATAGAGCTCACTCCTGAATCTTCTGTAGATGTCAGTTTGATCACTTGTTTCAGTGTCTCTGGCCTGTCCTCCACTTTAGCCTCAAGGTCCACTAGAATGGGGGGGCTGGTGGCCGGGACAGGTTTGGGCTTGTCGCGGGGGGGAGTCTGAGCGATGACGCTGACATTTTCCGTTACAGGACTACAAGTAGGAGGGCTGCTGTCAGAGTTCACTTCCCCATTTAATGGAGTGATGATGGTACCATTTCTTACACCTGCGTGTTCAGATGATGCCGTCTGTTGCTTATCCGTCCTTGTTAGGGGGAGTGGTCCAACCTAAGTGAAAATGAAAGGTTCAAGGATTAGCATTCCAGAAGAATAGGTTAGAATTAAACATAAATATAAACAAATAATATTGATGGTTTGAACAATAAAGTTCCTTTAAGACTTCATAATTAATACTCAGAAAGAATCATACTATATTTATCCGAACGTAAGACGAGATCTTCCCCCCAAATTTGTAGTTTCAAAATCTAGGGGCCATCTTAAAATCACAGAATAAGGATTGGGTTAGGGCTACATCAAAAGGTAACATTTTACATATTTATTTAATTTCGATACAACAGTGCATAGCTGCCATTTTTAGAGATTTTATCCATTTTCGCAGATTTTAAAGGTATAACACAGATCACAGAATATTTGGTTATTTTCACAGATTTTTAGGCTATTTTTTAGTTATCATTCAAAATAACTACCTAGTTGTGGCCCGATACAATACTCAAACATAGTATTGACTGGTATCAGAATAATCGTACTATATGCTAAAAATCTCTATACCACTCTTTAGTAATGAACAGTCAACTTCACAAATGGGTTGGGGCAAGTGATGGGCATAATCGAGTTGAATTTTATTTCATTGTGATGTTTTTGATTACTTTCCAATTACTTCACTAAAATATTAAAAAGTCAGCCATTCGCAATAATCAAAATAGATTTATAAACATATAATGAATTATCAAATTGTTACATATTTAAGTCTTAAGACTTTGCCTACATAGATAGCGCTTGTCAAGTAATGCAAGTTGAGAAAACTCAAATCGATTTTAAACATACAAATGATAATAGCCAGAGTTTACTAGACAATTTTAGTGATGCTGAGCATGAGTTTTAATTCTCGAAACTCTACAAAATATCTAATTTATAAATAATATCAAGTAAATTATTGCCTTTGATTAGATGTTCCTAGATCATCGGTTTTGAAATAAGAATAAAGATGCTTGTTTAACTACCACACATTTTCTACGCTTGGCTGTCATGGCAGTTGACTTTTACGGTAATTCATAGCAGATCTGTTTATAGGTTAGATTTTTTGTCATGTGGAATGTGTATCTTTTCTTTATAAAAGCAACAGTTTGTTGTATATTTATCCTTTGATTTCTTCCTATATCTCTTTATATCATTTTATTTTCTGTATATCATTTTGAAAGTGAAAGTATCACCTTTAGAAGCTGACGTGTTTATAGCCAAGTCCAATGTTTGTATTCAGGGGGAGTAGGGTATGTTTGAGATTCGGATTTTCACTAAAAATTATAATTTATCATAATATAAATTAACTTCTCATTGTTTTTATGAAAATTTTCAAAGTTAATCTTCTTATGCAAAAGCAATATTTGTGACAAAAAGTATTTATATATCCTCTTATGTTCATAATTTTCTTTACAATTTGAATTTGAAGGTAGATTGAAGATTCAGATTTGTAAAATAGTGGATTCGATCCAACTCTAGTATATACATACGTAGGAAATTAATGTAAGCAAGTGAGACATTACAAGTGTCTTTAACTCCCAATTAGGATGTGGTCCAAGTGATAACCTGCTGTGGTATCCTGGCGTAAGCATCCCCGCCAGCCGATGAGAGATCCACAGACTCCTGTTGGCCCCGGTAAGAGGTGGCCTGCGCTGCTGCAGCTGCCGCCCTGTTCATATCTTGATTGACCAGCATTTGCAGACTGAACAAGGGGTTGCCCTGCCCCCCATGAGACGAGGGAGGAGGAACGGGTTTGCTCCAGGTGCCAGGAGACAACCGGTCTGCTGAACTGCTCATGTGGGCGTGCTGTGGGGGTCCCTGCATGGCCCCACGCACTCCTGGGCCCACCAGCGAGGGGTGAGGGGCCGGGTAGTAACCGGGGGCCTGGGAAGGGGCGGCCCCGGGGTGCAATCCCATACCTGGAACTGAGCATTCTGTTCCTCTATTTGAGGAGCTCATGGGAACAACTCTACAAGAGGTTAATCAACTTAATCTAATATAGCACATTTGGAAGTGGATTCCAATCCATGAAGCCAAGAATATACAATCACAGCTCAATACATTTGACAGAGAGCGGCAATAACAGAGAGGTCTAGGCTGTCAACTTCCAATAGATATATTCCCCAGTAAAAAATACTGTTATTACCATAGTGAGCCAAAAATACGCCACACATTTAACTCAAAAACAGCCTTTATAAAACCTCAGATTGGTCTATAACCGCACCCTTAAAAATACTTAACAAATGTAGTTATAACAAAATAGTTCATTATCACCACAATAGATGGTGCTCCTAACTGCTTAGCTTCAAAAGTGTTAATGAAAAATAAAGGGACCTTGACTGAAATAATATTTTTTTTTCTTACTTAAAGTCAAAATGGCTGAAAGAATGAAATTCAAACCTCTTGTATCTACTATTACTTTTTCACACATGTTTTTAGAGATTTTTGGTTGCTGTCCGTTGGATACTGTTATTGTGATACTTACCTTTCAAAACAAAAATAAATATTTTCAATTATTTTGTTTGCAATTATGACTATTAAATTCCAACTTTCTTTTAGAGACTATATACTGGCAATATTAAAAATGGTGGTGGTGGTGGTGGTGGTGGTAGTAGTCTACCAATATTGCATTATATTATAACTTCATAAAAAAAACATTTTCGACGCGAGTATTAATGACTTAGCTTGCCCGAAAATTATCAACATGCTTTACCACTGTCTACATAAAGAATGAGGATTTAAGAAAATGTACTTAAACCTATGTAGGGGGATTGGGTGGTAGCAATAGTTTTCTTCAGGGAGGCAGGTGATTGATCGCCCCTTTTTGTCCAATGGCAACAATGAAAAAAATGTGAGCTGTGGTCTTTACATTGTAAAATCCATATTGTGTTTGTCTCCTTTTGTATTTTTCTATCCACCTTACCTGAACCTTCTTTAAATATATCAACATTAATACGTTTTTTTTTCTTTGCTAATCAAATATTAACTTTGTGATTTGTCACAATTATTATATTAGACTAAAATGTTAATATAAATCAAATCAACACACTCGAGGATCACAAATCACTTGTATCCTCCCTGATAATTCCTCACTTTGTAAGTCTTCAACCAGGATTCAAACACAAGCACCACTGAAGATGTTTGGAGAATGAAAGGTCAGCGCTCAAGACAGACACTTAAAGAGATTTTGGCTGCAGGAGGGCCCAGTGCTTGTGTGTTGATTAACTCACCCTGTTGTCCCCAGGAAGGGGGTCCCTGACGACCAGGGTGGAACTGCCCCCCTGACATGGTGGCAGGAGGAGTATGCGCAGGGGATGGGGTACCAGAGGGGGAGCCGCTCACAACCGGACCCGGACCCCCTGACACAGGACTATATTCAGCTGTCTGCTGCTGGCTCCAAGGCTGAGGGCCAGGGTAGCTCCCATGTTGCCCTGAAATACCAACAATATTACAATCAACCATCAACTAGGGAGAAAGTACAGCACAATTATTTTTCATAAGGCCTACCATAATCTTACTATATAGTTAAAGATACTTTATAGTAAAATTCTGGTAAGTAAAAGGGCTTTAAAGACGGTTATTTGTAAGAAGATTGGCCTATACTTAGGTTATTTAACCTAAGCTCCTTTTAGCTATCATTAAAGGCACAAAATAACAGCAGTTTCAAATTAAATAAAGTGATAGCATATTGAGTTAAAAATAAGGGGTGTTTTAGAATTCTAATTTTAATGAAATAAAACGATGTAGCATCTTGAATTAAGGCACTCTAAATTATATTTTAGCCAACTTTAATCCTATGAGTTATAAATATAAAGCTCACCGCACTTGTACATTGAATTTTAGCAGCCTACTACTAACATAAGGGTTTTCTTTATTTTATAGTGATATTGAATTAATTGGTTCGCGTTGGGCATTGATTAAACGTTACGGATCGGCGATGGGCGCCAATTGAAGTGATATTGTTTAGTTAGCTGATAATTACCCTTTGATCGAGCACTAATTAAAACGGTAAGGAATTTTTATGATATAATTGTGTACTGGATTTGTATTGTGAAATAATTGGTATTTATAGCCCCGTGATCGAGCGCCAATTATTATATGAAATTATTATCAGATATGTTAATTTAATAAATAAGACCTTTAATGTTGCACGCAATTTATTTAAAGTTATTTTATCATTGGTACTGAAGATATAAGTTTATATTATACAGCTTAATTGGACTACAGATTTCAGTTAGTGGCACTGTGAATTGTTTTACTAGATTTATGCCACCAGCACTGTTATTACTATTACTTTGCACTTTGTGTATTCATACGCACAAGCAGCTTATATATGATCAACCCCTTGCCCCTTGGACCGCTCGTGACCAGTGTCAGAACCAACAAATCGAAAGAGTCCTGGTGACAGGTGTTATTAAGACTAGCTTCCTATTGGTAGAGGGAGCTAGCATCACTTGCTTTTTTGGTAAATAGTGCTGAGTTGACTTTAAGAAGAAAAAAATAAGTTTAAATGGTGCAATCCATAGACATTATTTNAAAAAAAAAAAAAAAAGCGTGATTCTTCATGGATGGAGTATTGAAAGGATATTTTACATACTGTAATTAAAGAAAATGCACTTCATCCATAACTTTTTTTTAAATATGAGAGGGGTCCAAATCAGTATTGTTACCATTTTTACCTGTCCTTCAGTTGGCAGGACCAATGTATAGACTTAAAAACCTCTGCATCAACACTTTTCATTGATTAGGATACACACATTGTATTGAATTATTACTGCCCAAGTGCCCGTTTATGAATTGATATGGCAAATAACAGAACCAAACAAATGTTATCTTTTTTTTAGCACCATGGCTTACTACCCGTTCTGGTTATACAATTATGTACTATCATTTTTGTCAGCGTCGCAATGATCTTGACCAAACATTTCCTTCTTCCTCATGTGACATCTCCATTCAATTTTTTTCTCATACCATAGTCATTATCAGGAGAAAATCCTGATTTGTCTTGAAATTTTTTTTTATCTATATTAGGGGTCAACAAGTTTGGGTTTTTTCATTCGAGTCAAGTATATCTAAAAGCTCCCAAGTTCGAATATATTCATAATTTTAAAATGCAAAGAGTATATATTTGTTTATTTTAAATGTAAATAGCTATCACATCTTTAAGATTTCAGATTTTAAAAATATACTAAGACGCATGTTCTTAAAATATGAATAACACTCATTTTATTAATATAAATACTTTTAGAAAAAAGTTAATAAACGGAGATACCGGCTTTTAAATTAGAAATAACAATTAAAAAACACAATATAAAAAAAGAACACTAAAAAAATTATATATATAGGGCCTAATAGGAAAAAAACATTAAAATGGTTTCAACACTCATGTGTTAAAGACATTAAAATTACACTAACAATTATAAAAAAAAGTTAAAAAGTGAATAATTGGATGATGGCTTGGAAATGTACAATAAGATAGTGTAGAAACACTCCACAATAATGTAAGGTAAGTGATAGTGAAGGAAGTCGACCTTAAATGATAGCTTATATAGAAAAAAATACTTTTCTCTTCATTTCTTCAAACACTTTTACACTTAATACCAATTCTTCATAACTTCCACAGTAGCACATTGTTTTGAATTTTTGGAAATTTTACATTTTCATTAATGTCTCTTCATACGAAAAATAAATATTCACGAAAATTCAAAACACTGTTCAACTGTGGAAGTTTGAAAAAATAGGAAGTGTAAAAGGGTAAGAAGAAATAGAGAAGTGTGTTTGTTTATATCTGGGCCTAGTTCAACAAAATTTTCAGGTCGGCTTCCTTCACTATCACTTTACATTATTGTAGGGTGTTTCTACACTATTTTGATAAAAAGTTAATAAAATTGAAGTTTTATTAGGCTAATATTTCCCCAAAATATGCTTCAGTAACTTAATTTACCCTATAAGAAAAAATAAAAATCATAAACAGTAAAAAATTTGAAGTGATTCGTATTTTGTTTATTATTCCTTAGTGTAATCGTGCACTATCCCGTCTTAGGTTCCATTTCCATTCTTCTCTGCGCAGTTGCACATGTGGGTTGTACAGGCTCTTGTTAGACATTATTTTATTGAGAAGTATTTTTTTTTAAATATGACTAAAATAATATTTCTAGCAAACAATATGGAATAGTAAGTGGTTTTTTAATATAAATGTGGTAAGTTTGGTAAAATATGTATTGCAATAAATAAGATCTACATTGATTTTAGGCACCAGATTTTCCAGAATCTCTATGTTTTTCCAACAACTATGTATATGAATACTAAGTATATTACAAACATTAATACTATGACTGCAACTTAATGTAATGGTATTTGTAAACATATACACATTCCGAAAATGTGTCACTCTATGAAGGGGGTAAAGAATTTCATCCTAAAGCAATGGGTTATTGGGGGAGCAGGCAAAGTGATAGACAACAAAGTGGTCGACACGAGAGGACAAAGTGGTAGACAGCAAACTGCTAGACACGAAGAAA
>CABFVX010010998.1:0-12130 GCA_902151425.1 Timema shepardi | reverse complement strand
ATCGGCAAATCAAGTAAAAGAAGCCTAGTTATAGATATGTGTAACCATTTCCGCAAAACCGATGACCTGATGACGAAGTTGAAAGTCTTCAACAGTAAAAAGGATATTATGAAAGAATGTGTGCGTTTTAGAGATGGTGTGAAGTGGATCAGTGTTGAAGAATATGGTTTCTACTTTTTCAAAGAATCTCATGATCCTAATACTCCTTTTAAGAAAGTTAACCTAAAGCCTTACATGAATCAAGAAGCAAGCTTAGAGGACATTTTCATTTCCCGATTTTTTGAAAAGACTGGGGAGTTGTCTAAAGAAAAAAAAGGAAATCTGAAAGATCAGCTTCCATTTATCCTAGATGAGTTCAGATGGTACTACAATATGCTTATTAATGAGGGACCATGACATTGAGACCTTACCGAACTCAAGTTTTATGTTATTTTTATATAGCAGCTTAAAGAAAATAAATTGATTTAATGTTTATGTAGTCAAATATTTCAAATTAGGCTAGATAGTTTGTTTTTGTGCCAAAATATCCTAAATTAGTTCATTTTGTATACGTTGTTTTCATATCAAATAAAGAGATTTGCAATGATTGAGTTTCTTTACATCACGCCCTGATTTATTCATTAGATAAATTACAGATTTAAAAAAATGTTCATGGATGAAGGGGTTATATACACAAAATATATTAAAAATATATATTATGGATGCAGGTAGCTGAATAAAACTTGGTACATTGAAAAATAGATGTCATTGGACTAATTTCATACACTCACTTAACGAAAAAACCAGAAAACGGAAAAACTGTAACAAAAAAACTTTAAACCTAAATTACTCAAAACTTATATATTGTAACATAACCCCTTCATCCCTCAAGCCCTTAAATTGTCATTCCGACAAATTAAACTAAGTCCAAAGGACATAAAAAAGTAAACATAGTCATAAGGACTGACTAAACAAGTCCAAAGGACATAGAAAAATGAACATTGTCATAAAGACTAATGCAACAAGTCTGAAGGACTTGGAATTTTAATGAATACTTGGATCAATAAAGAAGATTCGGCTTCGAGGTGGTGACACTCACGTCCTAACCATCGTGATCAGCAGTATCTTCTTCAAATTCTGGAGCAGAGGTTCCTTGTTCGAGGATATCCAAAGATGTACTACAATTAATAATAATAATAATAATTCAATTTTGAGCTCAAGGGGTTAGACTTCTGTTGAAACTGTTACGTCTTCTACTCCGCCATACTTGCAGAACAGTTGGTGAAAGCATAGTAATTGAATCCGGGAACATCCATGTAATGTGAGTAGAACATAAATGATATTACTGCACAACATATCAATTTTAACTCTCTTCTTCGAATTCCTTTATATTATTTTAGCATTTGGTGCAGATTATAGCTTGTATATGTCATTTGAATTAAGTGACATGCTACATATCTTTCTAACTTGCCCACCTGATTTCCCTTTTTTTGTTACTGACACGTTTTTCTACTACCAAGTAGTCATCTGAATCGAAATATGCGTCAATGTATGACATTACAACCAATAAGCTTGTATGACATATTTTATCTATAAGCAAGTGATCTACTTAATTATGTGTCTTCCCATCTGTGGAGGTCCAAGTATATTTATGAATATCCTTATGGTTGAAACAAGAACTTTTCCCAATAAGGTTCTTTGATGTGGCGAAATTCATCAATCTTATTCCATTATCATTACTGACGTCCCTCAAGATTTCCTTTCCTATTGTAGGTCAAAATAAGTCTTCCGTTCTTATATTTGTATTAAATTTACATATCCAAATTTTCATGTGATAGGCTGGGACCTGGTCAAAAAAGTGTTTTAGTCCCTTCTAAAAACTATCCTTTACTAGGTAATCTTTGTCTTCTGTAGGACCATGCGCATTGATAATAACCGTATTGTAACATTACGTTGAATAATGTTACAATAGTACCCCACCCCATAATGACGTTAACGCATATATCGCAGTAAATCATACTACCCGCTCCAATAAATACAACTCTATTAGGATACCTACAATGGTCATATTCTCTGTTGTAGTTCACGTAGGTTAATTAGATATGATAAAACAATGCTGGACAATATATTTCAATACCTAATCCAATTCAATATTAATAGTTTGCTCGTGTACTCACCAAATGAATCTGCTTAACTAGTAACCTGCAAGGCTGGCCTACACCTGGCGTCCTAAAACGACGAGTGGATAAAGCGAGATACGATCTGTCAACAAGACATCCCGGCACCCCGAGTCTTCTGGCGAGTAATGAGCCGTGCAACTTTGAAGATAACTAGAGGATAACTATTTACCTGGCCTCTGACGGGGGGAAGAGGAACCCCCTTCAAAACATCGGATGATTGAAGAAATTGGCTGATATTCCGATGGAGCAGCATAAACAATTGTGTACGTGATTGTTGGAAGACATCGTTGACGTTACCTAGCGTGTGTTTTGTTCTCCCACCTCCCCTCCTGTGCAACTAAACTCCTATATAAATGGCTACGCAAGTATGCCTAATTGACTATCATATCATCTACGATCGACGAAGGACCACTGTCGTAGACCTGGACAATGGCAGGATAAACTTGTATAATGTATCGAAATCGGAACTATATCGATTCGTAATATGGACTCTAATTTATTTTCAACTCTTAAATTTTTGTATATAAAACTTTAATATTCTATTTCTGAAACTAACTATCTTGTTATGATCGTTCTATTTAATACAAAACTCTACATTTTGTATGTCGCCACTTGGGCGCTAGAGTCTTTGTGTAATATTCATTCTCGTAGATATTCACTATTGTTGATTGATTCAAAGTTTGTGCGAGTTAAATTTAATATGTTTGAAATTGTGGATAATTGTATTTTTGTTTTCTAATCGTCGAGGTAACATTTCTTATTTAATCTACATATTGAATTATCACAAAGTAAAGTAACTACTATTAATATTTTTGTATTAATGATGACTTTAATTAACCTTTACACATTTAAATATCTTTTTCTAAAGTATGTCCTAATAAGGCATTTGAAATATTATTTATCGATGGAATTATTGTTTAGGTTCCTAATTCTGAGTTAGGATCAGATAGTCCCGGGGAAGTTTGACTATAGTCTGTTAACCAAACTCTCGCGCTATGTAAACTCCGTTGTGTTATATTTTCAAAGTTAAAGTAACGTAATATATATATATATTCGTTCTCTGTGAATGACAAAACCTTTGTAACCGTTTCTAAGGTGCCCATTAGGCCCTTATAATGTTCTATTGTACTAAATTTCAATACGTAATGTTGTTGTGTCTCATATAGACTGAACCGTCAAAATAATGATTGGATTTCAAGTTTCTCAATTGTAAATATACCTGCGCAACTTTAAGGATACAAAGTTGTTGTCATTAAGTTTAATTTCCAACATAACTCATTATGATATAATGAGACCATGTACTGTTTTCTGCGCTCTTGTTATTAATTTGAATAAACAGCTCATATTGTTGCTTTTACATATTCCTCATAATTTCCCTGTAACTTGTTCCTTAGATTCACTCTCTCCCTTTTATTATATTCATGGTCGGTAATAAGAGGACTCAGAGAGGGTGCAACAGTATTACGCCACCTCCGTGATACCACTATACTCGAAATACTATCGTTAATGAATGTTATGTTCTTAACTGCTGACATACTCTTTCTGTGGATATGCAAGTCTGTTCCAAATGTATGTGTGTTTGTTACTCCATAAAAAAAAGTATTCGTTAGATTCTACCCTAACATCTAAAGTCTGCAACCTTGAGGACGCGTTGTGCCATGGATGATGGGGACTCATGAAACAGTTTAAATCTATATTGCCAATTATTCAGCCGAATACACTTATGACACCATATATTAAACACTATCAAAATAAAATTCTCGTTGTCAGGCGAACTTTCAAGGTTGACTTGGCTACGTCTGGGTACAAAGTGTTATCGACTTGGCGATTCTGACCAAGCCGGAGGGTGAAATGGACCTTGAGTTATTTTTCGTAAACAAAAAATATGGTGTTTGGGGTAGAGTAGAACTGATATAATATCAACAGGTATAGATTAATTTATGTAAGCCTGTGTGTACTGCAAATCTAAGGAAAGGGAAATATTTAATTTGATTCTTAGTTAGATTGGTGGTTATTTGACTAGGCTTATATTTACACAACATACCAAGCTAAACTTATCTTCTCAAAAATGGCTTGGAAGAAACATGAAATATGTATGTAAGAGTAAATAGGCCTAGCCTAGACCAAATAATACTGTATTTATATTATCCATAACTAAACGGTGTTTAAATACCTACATATTTTAATGTATTTATAGTTGTAATTGTTGTCAATTTTAATTTATATTAATATCCATTGAATTAGAAGTTACTCGTTTAGTTCTAAATTAAGGCGTCATGCTGTTTTGAAATTGGCGCACCATTCTCAGCTCTGGTTTATACCAGTCTATTAAGTTTGGTTGAGGAAAGAGGAGTGCAAAAACGTTCTGGTCGTAAACACCAGTACCAGGTCGATCGTGAAGACACGCTTATTATAACGTGAGTTTAGGAAGCAGCCACCAGGAGGCTCTATCTGTGACATTCTGTCTTAGAAAAATATAATACAACCTATAAAAAAAAGGCATTCACGAGCTAAGTTTACCTGAATGACATCTCGAAATGTTACTAGAAGTAATCCCTAATATATCACTACGCCAAAAGCTGACATCTATCACTTTAGATGACTGTAATGAAAACAGATGGTGATATATTAATGTGATAGTTAACCACAGTAATTTAGGCCAATATTATTTATATATTTATTTAAGGTCGGACACAAAGTTTATTTATAGTTTTATTCCCCTTTAAAAAATATTAACATCACTTTCACAAAAACTTCTAACGGACATAGCCTCAAAATGGGGACTGACGAATTTTAAACCATATGATTGAACATAACGGTAAACAAGTTTTTTACAATGATGCAGACACGCAGTTGATGAAAATACTTTATTCAGTTAAATATTTCAAAATACGATAAAATAATCATAAAATCATGTATTGTATGTAAGAAAATGACAACAATTTTCTCTTTTCCAAGTAAATACGATGCCTGGATTAAAAGGTATTAATGTATGCTCTATAATACACAAAATCAGTAACGTTCCAAAACGAAAAATAAGTACTTTTAATTATGTTTAAAATATTGTTTTGAGTTGGACAAAAAGAAATTATTTAAAAAAATGAAATAGTATGAGAAAACTTAAGTTTACGTTATTTTAAATGTAATATATAACAGGTAATTAAAGATCTTCATATTTATAACAAAACTGTAATCTTTTACAAGTGTTGGCAACCCAAAACCTAAACATAAGATTTTCGAACTGTCATCCAGGTAAAAACCTATCTTGAATGGTTTTGTAGGTTGATATTATTATAAACAGATGTATGAAAATCTGAGCAACGCTCGCTCAAGGATACCTATAAGGATACCTATAAGGATACCTATAAGGATAACTATATTTACCAAATTTATAGACGCTACATTTTTTAAAGGTAATCTTCTTAATAAAATCGTTGCCTGCTGCTGACGCAAACTGGTTTTATTCTGTGCGTTGACGCTAATGCAAAGTCTAGGCTAGAATTAAAGAACGATACAAAGTGTGGGGTCATAATAACCCAAACGCTATCTTTTGCTCGAAAATGAAGCTAACTAGCGGTAGCAACTAACTTTGTGTCGAATGGTCATAATAACCCTGCTGTGGGCTGCAAACTGAACTACGAGATTGCGTTTCTAAGACCCGCCCCCACGAGGCAATAGCATCGGTGGAACCTGGGAGATAATTCCACAGAGATGGGGATGCTTCGAGAATCGCATATGTTCCTTCTCCGAATGTTCTAAGCCCACCGAGCGTGTGTGTTACTCCCGCGTGATTCCTCAACCCTCGCTCCATGAGGATGCCTTATAAATTGGGGATTGTTCGGTTTTGACTAGGTGTGTAGCGTCGCTCTACGAGCTTTGAAATAATGTAACCAAAATTCCGTTTCGGCTTTAAAGTGATTATTAAACTTATATTTTAAATTGTTTATATTTTTCATAATTCTATTTGGGCATATTATTTAAAATTAATTTTTCTTGTTGTTGAGGTTGAGATACCTCGTTGGAAGATTTAAAAGAATAGAGTACTATTAAGCCAAATACTCTAAAGTGAAAATATATTATTAAACTTTCATTCTCTTATTTGATAATATTTGAAGAGAATATTTTGCCAAAGAATCTAAAGCGAGAATATATTATTTAACTTTCGTTTCCTTGTTTGATAATATTTAAAGAGAATATTTTGCCAAAGACCCTAACGTGTAAATATACTTTTAAATCGTTCATGGTTCTGGTTTGATAATAATAAAATATAATATTTTACCAAAGACTTTAAGGTGGAAATTTACGTTTAAAACTTTCACGTTTCGTGTTTGATAATATTAAAAGATAATATTTTGCCAGTGACTCTAAAATATAAATATACTTCTAAGCTTTCATTATCATGTTTGATAGCCTTTGAAGGAAACTATGTTGTCAAAAACACTAATATGGAGATAGACTTCAGTACGAACTTTACTAGAATACAAGATTTATTTAGGATGAATCAAATGAAAATTTTATATTTATTTAATATATACATTCTGTTAGTCATATATTTTGAGTTGGGCTATTATGCCAAGCGTAACATGCCCTTATTATTTGTCTCTTAGGGTTTTGAAATACTATTTTTTGTTAAAGCAAGTTCCAGAAAGTATTAAAACTTTCAATAGTTGAGGGACAAATATATTAATATGAAGGTATTATGTACATATGGTTTGTTTATGCCTAATATTACAAGTTAATCTTGAGTTTTTGTTAACCATGTGTTTCTTCCAAATTAGTAGGATTTAATTATCAGTATCCTTTATTGTTATTGGCCTCTTGACAAATAATTTATTTTGGACTTAATATTGATTTAGTGTAGTCATGATGTTTAGAGAATCTAAAAATTGTGTACAAATAAATTCCAAATTCATTAACCGGACTTTTCACGTATAGTTTGTATAGTTACCACGAGGATCATAAATTATAATATAAAGTAAAAATCAAATATTAGCTTAGGCGTACTTAGAATTTATCTTTAACATAGAAATTTTTCAATGTATTTAAATGACACGTCTTGGATGAAGAATCTAAGATATTGTTATTAGTTACCACAATAACCAATGCTTAAAATTAAAATGGAAATATCACATATTTTATAATATTCTTTAATTTTTGTATTTCTATCTTTTCTTATCTATGAAGATTCTAAGGTATTAATGTATCACTTCTACAGTCAATTAAGGTGAATGACAGTCATCCATTCCCGATTTCCCTAACCAAGTTGGTTGCGATTCGCTGAGTAGCAATCATTTGTTCTCAGATCATTTTTACTCTATTAGACTCATGCACCCCACTTTGATATTATGGTTTTCTTGTTACATTTTGCACCTTCAAGTCATTTTGGTTTAGGAAGGTGAGGGCAGTATTAATCAAAGTATTTCACCTGTACAAACCATGAAATATTTTATTAAACAAAAAGTACCAAAACACATACTTTTATAACATGTGTTATAAACTTTTTTTTCTAAAGAAAACTCAAAGCTTTATCCACCCTAATGCACGCTTTACTTACAGCATACACCACCTTAATTGAATTTACTAACCATGCAGCCACACCATACTATCTAAGAACATCCAATAACAAACTCCTATTCACCCAATCCTACGCTTTTTCCAGATCAACAAATGCAAAATACATTTTCTTTCTTACTGCCATACATTTCTCAATCACTTGTTGCAGCGCAAACATTTGATCCATGCAACCTCTACCTTGGCATGAAACAACATTGCACATCCCAAATCTTGCCTGAAGTCTTTCACGCACTTTTTCAATAATTAAAACTCTCCAAAAAGCTTTTACTGGAATACACAACAAACTAATTGTGCTATAATTCTTACAGTCACTATTAATGCCTTTGCCTTTATACAAATGTACAATGACAATATTCTTCCAGTCATTAAGATCGTTCGCAATCGCAGCAGACAATATGAAAAACTCACACAATCTTTCAATTAATATTTTGTTACCACACCTAATTATTTCACTAATGATCTCATTTACGCCCACAGATTTGACATTCTCTAACATTTTCATAGCTTTAAACACCTCTACCTCATTAATTTTTTCACTCCTTATAACATTTTCACTTTTTTCAGCTACTTTCTTCACATTTTGCCATACAATTGTTCAAAATACTTTCTCCGTCGCTCTCTTATACTATTTTCAACCTAGATCATCTCACCACTGTGACGTAATTTGCCACCCTACCTTGTATTTCCCTATATTTTATACTTTTTGTGAATAATTTCCAATTTAATTTCGTGAGAAATTAAACACTTCATAGTTCGGCAGCTGTATAGCCAGCTTGACAAATAGTACTAATTACATCCATTCAATAAAATAAAAGTACGCAAAGAACGTCATATAACATTATTTTAAATAATCTAAATAAGGAATTTTGTTTTAAGGAAGAACACTTACCTTTTATTAAACATATTAATTATCCTTTTAAGAAGTTTGTTGACTTATTTATAATGAACGTCAGCCATGTTTGATTTCAACACATGCGCAAATCTGTCAAACAAGTGTGTGGTGGATCTCGTGCTTCTAAAAGAAGAAAAAAAAAGTGGAAATAAGAATAGATGTAAATAACTCAAAACCAGCGCGCTTTTCAATTTTGACAGATATAAATAAACATTTATTTCTTTTATGAAAACATTTTTCACCTTCATTGGGATGTATTTCAATATTTATATTAAACCTGCATTGTATTTGATTTGATCCCTAATCCATAGCCAACATTTTATTTTCGTTTTTATATAATAGTTTTCTCTTTGGACTTGGAAGTAAAGAATAGAACATTTTTTAAATTTGATTTTTGGAAGGCTATCTAGAGGAGACGGGGTCTTCTTCCTCGGTGTTGATCTAACACGAAGCCAAATCTGTGGAGCTCCTAATTCAAGGTATTTTAAAGTGAATTAAAGGTTGTGAATTAAAGTACAAGTAGCAAAAATGGAAGGATAAGTGTGTGTGCAAGAACTAGACAATTTATTTTTCGGTTAAATTGTGGAAGAATTCGAAATACTAAAGTGAAACAAATTTCTGAAGATGGTGTTTTAATATGGACTAATTCATGTGTGAGGTCAAACCAACCCTTCAACTTTAAACATTTTTTTCTCTCCTATCAAAATCAGAATTCATTTACGAACTTTCAGAAAGACAGACTAATGTAGAGAATCAAGTAGCATTTTATTTATGTCTAATTATTAATTTTATTATATTTTTACTCTTCTTTTTTGTTTCAACAATACTATTTTATACTTTGTTAAATTAGAATTATAACTATCCGGAATTCCATAGGTAGTATTGGGATGTGGTAAAAGGGAAACCACAATAAATCCACAAAAGTGCCAACAATTGTTATTTTATACATTTATTTTTATTGTAGTATAATTTACATTTTGTTCCAACAATCCATTTTTATCTAAATTGTTCATGTTTTAGTTTTTAAGTTTCCCCAGTGGTCTCGAGTATTGAGAGTCGTCGTGCCACTGTCTGAATTAGCCGAGGTAAATGTTTTTTTTTGATTATTACTTTTCTCCTAGATACTAGGGGTGGCCCCAACAAAAACACAAACTTTATACATCTTGATGTTAACTATTGTTACATAAACAAGATTCAGAAGACACTGATATTAAGGCCTAGACTACCCAAAAATGCATGGTTATAAAAAAAAAAAGTTTAAAAAAGAATATTTAATAATTCAACATTGTTGTTTTTTATTTATTTTAGTAACATATCTGGGCATCTTTCATAATTCTTATGGAATTTTCAAACCACTCTAAAAATAGTTATTGAAATATTTTCGTTAAAATGTTTCCGTTTCAATGAATTTTATTAATGTGAATTGGCAGCACTGCTTTGCTCATGTCCTATGCTCAGTGAGCTCTAGTGATGGGAAGAATCGAGTAAAAGTAGTCGACTACACCTTTCGTGTATCGTAATAGGCTGTACTCGATTCTTCCAGAAATACTCAAGTAAAAATAGTTGCTCCCTTTTTTTTATCCTAAGATATAATACACAATATTGGTTTTCTCGCGAAAATATAATGTATTTGTATGGTACTTGTGTACATTCAGTGCTGACCTGTTATAGGTCCTACGACTGTTGGCGAGCACTATAATAAAGGAAATTGAAATTGAAATTATTATTATTAGAGTTTACCAACATTATTATTATTTATTACTATTGAAGTTTACCGACGTATCGACACAAGAAACATCATTAAGATTCCTTTACTCATTTTAATATGCACAACAATATCCATAATTTCCAAACTATTTTTAACAACCTGTATATACGTGTGTGCATGTGAGTGTAATTTATTTTAAAATAAAGAAGTCTAAAATTAAAATCATTCGATGACAATTTTCAGGGGACAGAAATAATAGCTATGACACACATTATCCGCTCCCTTAAATTAAATTCCTGGATGCACCCCTGAATGTTAATATCTTCAAAATTAATCCTGCTGTAAGTACGAAAAGGTCTTGTTTGTATATAAAACACGAATAAAGCTATTTAGAGAGAGCATTTAAAAAAAAATTATTTAGCACCACGTCTTACTACCCGTTTGGGTTATACGCTTAAGTACTAATGACGCTAATGGGTCAGGGATTGTGAAGGTTTAATATATAGGAAGTGAACCCACATTTACGTGAAGGGAGAATGGAAAACCAACTTGGAAAAAGAACCCCAGTTAACCTGACCGAGGTTCAAACTTTGATCTCCCCGTCCCCGGCAATCTGGCTCAACACGAAAAATTGCGTTAGCTAACTACGCCACCAAGGCGGGTGTAAGCATTTTATCTTCTTCTTACAAAACCGATGTTATACAAATAGGTTTTATCTAATCAAAACAACACTATTTATGCAAATTTTCTATAAGCTAAACAGAATCAAGCCTACTCTATAAAAAAAACTTTTAACATAGGGCCTAGGCCACAGACAAAGAAATAACAGATACACAGCCTTACGGGAGATTTGTTGCGCTCTTCGAGTCAGGTAGAACTTAAAATATCCAGTGATAACATCGCTTCCAAGTGAGAATTCTATAAAACAACTCACTTGCAAAATGTTCCTCGTGAGAAAGGCAAGCTAAGAATTGCTGTCTCTCCGAGTACAATAGTCCAGGTAGAGGCAATCCCTTATCCCATCTCACTCCCCTTTCATTGACTAAAACTTTTCAAACAATTGAGAGTGTTGGACCCAAATATACAATGCCAGTGCTTCTACAGTTTAAACGTAGGAGACACGAATCTTGGAAATGCACTTGTAAATGAATTATTAAATATTTTGTGACCAGCTTCTGCAGTCACAATTCTTTAGGATTCACTTCTTCACTAGACTGGACTGCAAATCACTGGGGTATTAGTGTTCGAATCCCGATCGAGTGTACTGAGAGTGTTTTTACTAATATGCTTATACTTCACCTTCAACGCAAATACGGACACATTTCCCAAACATTTTACCTTCCTCATTCCTTATCCTTTGAATTAAATACGCGGATTGCTGTAGTGAGAAGTAAGACATGGCGCACAAAATATATCAGTAATTAAAATTAAATACCTAAATTGTAAATGTTGCATTTATTTTTACAATTTGTTGTCAAATTAATACAAAAATAATACACAAGTGATTTGCTGCTTTATTAACTAAAAAAAAGTTAAAAGCATGGAAAATACAATGGAAATAGTTTCCTAAGTATATATTTGGTCTCGGTAATACTCCTTTATTTTAAACACTGGAATGATTATATTCAACATTATATTATACTAATACCCACCTAGGTGGCATAGTTAGCTAACGCAGTAGGGTAGAAAAGGGTTCTACAGGGCGGAAGTAGTATCGATGGAGGGGGTGGGGGGATGTGTGGACGCGCGAGTTGTCTCTCTCTCTCTCTCTCTCAGGGTAGAATGGGGCTCTATGTT
>CABFVX010010997.1:0-10290 GCA_902151425.1 Timema shepardi | reverse complement strand
CCATGGTGCCCGATATCAAATGGAAACGTTATCTCTGAAACATAATTCTAAACCAGAGTCAAAAAACTTTCTTCAAAAATTTGTAAAAAAATAGACTAATTAAAAAGCTAATTACAAATTTAAACATCTGGCATTGAGGTGCATTTTGACTCCCTTTTCCGTCCACCTGTGTTAAAAACGTCAGAGCTCTTCATGCCGAGATTTGGCTGGGCCTCGCTCACAGACAAACACTTGTATTACTATAGATATAGGTATGATGGGGACGGGTAGTTCGACTGTTTAACACAGGACACAAACACTTGTATTATTAATCTAGTGTTAGAAGATTACTGAGAGATTGAAACAATTATTACTTACGTGACATTGTCGATATACTGATGGGAATGATCTATGAATAGTTTGAAAATTATGTGTGTATTTAAGCTCATTATATTTATAATGTATAAAATAATTATATAAAAGTACCAACACGATATAAACCATGTATTAGTTTATAGCTTTGTTTTATTATAATTTCACTAACTGCACTAAAACTCTAAAGTAAATGTTATTATTTTAATCTCTACGGTACGATTAGTAAAAAGGGATGTTATATTATATAATAAAACACAAAATATTGTGTAACCGCTACTTTCCTTACTTTACTGCAAAAACTGTACTCACATATGAAGAGTTATTACTTATTTAGTGCGTGTTAGATCGTGGTTTAGGTACGTGTCGACATAAAGATGGCCATTAGGGTAGAAAACACCGGAAAAATAGCAGTACCCAAGTCTCCCGCCAGGGTTGGAGCTGTCTACATAATGGACACAAATAAACCCCGGTCCTAAACTCTCTAGAAGAGAGAGAGAGACGTTATATCACACACATTATATCACACAGGCTTGTAGACTTCTGTCTGGGCAAGCCAGAATCACACACCACTCGAGAACCATATACATCTATATATATACATCGCGAGCAAGCATTAAACACACTTGTAGACGTGTATTCCTCCATCAAGACATATTTCTAGAATTATACATTTTTACATTTGTAACCGACCCTTGGACAAGGATAAAGTTTTATAAAAATCTTTACATTTTGGATCATCCAACCTTCCATTTGTGAAGTGTCTTTTGGCGAAGGAATTATTCTTCAAAAGGCTGTGTATGCAAAGTGTGTTGTTTAGTGAGAGTGTGATAGAGGGGGAGGGGGTGTATGAGCGTGACGTACCCCCCCTCCCCCCCGGCCCCTTGCTTGTGGCTCGCAGATAACACACACACACGCAGACCTTATACCCACCACATATCGTTATCATGCAAGGCGTGGGCACAAAACTTACGAGAATATATGAGATTGTCGGGGATTTTTTCACCCTCTTTCATGGGGGTTATCTCTCGACACCAGAGAAACTTACCTAGAGTCTGTTGTGTGCTAGTTGGGCTGTAAGTGAATGTAAAATAAATTAGGGCGAAAGGGTTAAAATAAATCCTGTTAAAATGTCTATCTTGGTTCTTTATAAATCAGGTTTATATACGCAAACAGATTTTGAAACAAATTTATTTAAACTAGAACATTAAATTATGTTAATAAACATAGGTCGAAGGAGATTATATATATATATTTCTATAAACACGATCTCAAATAGTGGGTTTTGAAACCCTATCTTACATCCCGTCCTGAATTTTAGCATTTCACAACAGTAATAGAGCAAGGATGAGAAAGTTCGAAACTAAAGGAAATGGCGGACCTTCATTTATACGGAGAGAGAATGGGAAAATCCTCTGTAAACCTGACCAGGATCTGAACCTATACCTCCCCACCACTGGCAAGCCCGACCGGACGAGCGAGACGATTAATCCGCGTGCGGGTCATAAATACTCAATTATAGCCTGTTATTGAGCATCTAGATCTAGAATGCCACTGTCTTCTAGGAAGCGCAAGTATGGAACGTTCACCTTCAACCAAACGTCGGAGAACTATCAGATATCAAGTTGGGAAACTTTACAAACAAACTAGAACTGTCTAGTTTTTTTAATTACGGGGAGGTCGGGGTTCAAATATAGGTTAAGTGTATGAAGAACGGATTTTTATAAATGTTTTCTAACTCTCATTCGGGACAAATTTGGGAACATTTCCTATACTATATAACTCCTTCAAACTTAACACATCTGTGTGATTGGCTGAGGATATCTTGGATGGCTGAATACATTTTAAGATCGTTTGTCTCACGAATTCAAAGATGATCGCAAAATAAAAATCGTGAGCTGAATCCTAAGTCAAAAACATTTCTCGTGGTCGTGATTCAGTTGTTTTTTGAAGACGCCATTATGCAAATGATCCTCCCAGGATGTCAGTTAAAAGTTGTTACCCCCCTCTTATCAAGAGAAGAAAGTGAACACCCCTCTCCAGGTCGCTTACAAATGATGGCTGGTTTGACGAGTAGGAGCTCGGTAAATGAAACAGACGGTTAATGAGCTGGAGGCAGGCAGACAAAACTTACAGCCATTAGTCTACTTGTCTTTATAGCTCAGAACTGAGATAACGCCAAACTCTTATCATCAGACCGTCAAGGATTGACTGTAGGGGGAGGTAGGGGTAAAGATTGTCATGGAGTGCTGGATTGACTGTAGGGGGAGGGAGGGGTAAAGATTGTCATGGAGTGCTATATTGACTGTAGGGGGAGGGAGGGGTAAAGATTGTCATGGAGTGCTATATTGACTGTAGGGGAAGGGAGGGGTAAAGATTGTCATGGAGTGCTATATTGACTGTAGGGGGAGGTAGGGGTAAAGATTGTCATGGAGTGCTATATTGACTGTAGGGGAAGGGAGGGGTAAAGATTGTCATGGAGTGCTATATTGACTGTAGGGGGAGGGAGGGGTAAAGATTGTCATGGAGTGCTGGATTGACTGTAGGGGGAGGGAGGGGTAAAGATTGTCATGGAGTGCTATATTGACTCCAGGGGGAGGGAGGGGTAAAGGTGTACTCAGTATTTGTTTGGAAGCGAGTCACAATATTCATATATAATTATTTCTGGTGATGTATATTTTTCTCCATGTCTCTCCTATCGAGATTACACTCATTTTATTACTCGTATGGGATAAGGGATATAGAATTTATAATGAATGTACCAGCATTTGTATGCAGAGAGAGGTATAGAAACTATAAATGTAAAAATTGCCCTCGCTCTAATCAGTCTGGGATCAAACCCGGTACTCGCAATCCAGACATTTCTCCTGTGTGCCCACTGGTAATAGTTGTAGTAGTAGTAATAATAATAATATTCAAAGTTGTGCTCTAGACTAAGCTGTGTTCTAGACTAAGCTGTGCTCTAGACTAAGCTGTGTTCTAGACTAAGTTGTGCTCTAGACTAAGCTGTGTTCTAGGCTAAGCTGTGCTCTAGACTAAGCTGTGCTCTAGACTAAGCTGTGCTCTAGACTAAGCTGTGTTCTAGACTAAGCTGTGCTCTAGACTAAGCTGTGTTCTAGACTAAGCTTTGTTCTAGACTAAGTTGTGCTCTAGACTAAGCTGTGTTCTAGACTAAGCTGTGTTCTAGACTAAGCTGTGCTCTAGACTAAGCTGTGCTCTACCCTAAGATGTGCTCTAGACTAAGCTGTGTTCTAGACTAAGCCGTGTTCTAGACTAAGTTGTGCTCTAAACTAAGCTGTGTTCTAAGCTAAGTTGCGCTCTAGACTAAGCTGTGCTCTAGACTAAGCTCTGCTCTAGACTAATCTGTTGTGTGAGTGTGTAAGGAAGCCACCAGATGTCTCCTGATGTTGCCGCGGAAGACAAACCACCAACATGATAAAACTTATCTCATAAACATTTTGTTACAGTTCAAAAACAAAAGTTACACCTGAAATATTGTCAGAAGTTTCCCTGGTTAGAGCTACTGGTGGTGAGTTTGAAATTCTTAGTATGTATTTTCCAGCACTTTTTAACAGAATTTGATCAGAGTTTGTAATAAATATTTTCTAATATTAATTTTTTAAATTTCCAAAATAAGCTAAAATATTCTAGGTAAAATTCTATGAACGCTGTTTATAAAATGTATTAAATAACAAATCAATCTTAAGTTAATACCAACTCGCAATATAATACAATCATTTGTTCTTTTTACTAAGCTATCTAGTATTTTATCTAATCAGTAGTATATTTTAAGTAATAACCTACTATTAAACGATATTGTTGATTTTTCATGCCCTTTTCTTCCTCCATAAGTAAACCTAAATATTATCGAGTGTCTTCTCTCATTACTGGCCCGAATGTGGGCTCCTTATGACACATTTATACAAAACTTGGGGGCTAATGGACCACTGGGAAAACATGTATTGGTTGGTATTGTTCTGTTTGCAACCATTCCAGTACAATCAATTCACCAACTTACAAGCACGACCATCTATTTCAAGTATCAGTCCTAGTAAACTGAAATTACTTTAAAAATAACACCTTGACAGAGGGATAGAACCCAGGACTTTTGTTTATTTTTAGTGCCAGGATAAAATAAATATAAATTATGAAGTATATATACATTGTAACATTCGTTACAAACAAATGATTATACTAATGCTCCCGGAGAGATTTGAACCGTCTGACCCGTATCTACACATCCGTTACATTGGGACGAGTACTGGTGCAAACCGGTGGTTACATTAGGAGCAAACACGCTGTACTGATACTTACAGAATGTTCAGTACGTTTGTTGTTCCAACCAAGGGCAATAGAGCTGTACTGATACTTACAGAATGTTCAGTACGTCTGTTGTTCCAACCAAGGGCAATAGAGCTGTACTGATACTTATAGAATGTTCAGTACGTTTGTTGTTCCAACCAAGAGCAATAGATCTGTACTGATACTTACAGAATGTTCAGTACGTCTGTTGTTCCAACCAAGAGCAATAGAGCTGTACTGATACTTATAGAATGTTCAGTACGTCTGTTGTTCCAACCAAGAGCAATGGAGCTGTACTGATGCTTACAGAATGTTCAGTACGTTTGTTATTCCAACCAAGAGCAATAGATCTGTACTGATACTTACAGAATGTTCAGTACGTCTGTTGTTCCAACCAAGGGCAATAGAGCTGTACTGATACTTACAGAATGTTCAGTACGTCTGTTGTTCCAACCAAGAGCAAGGGAGCTGTACTGATACTTACAGAATGTTCAGTACAGTTGTTGTTCCAACCAAGAGCAAGGGAGCTGTACTGATACTTACAGAATGTTCAGTACAGTTGTTGTTCCAACCAAGGGCAATAGAGCTGTTTGGATAGTCCTGGGTTACAGGTTATCTTGTTGGACAAGGATCGTGTCCGGGTCAAGCACCAGGGAATGTGTCAATGGAGGCAATCTGTCAATGTATGGAATTAATAGCCTCACTAGTAGGTGCAGGTGAAGGTGCAAGTCAATCTGTCACACACAACATTATTATTGTATTTCTTTACTAGCCAGATCTTACTATTCGTCCGTAATACACGTACACTTATGTAGTAAGGGTCAGGATTCTGGCATTGCTTTGAGGGAGAGTGGGAAACTGTTCATGATTAACTACCCCCACCGATCGAGATTCAAAACTTGATAGCCTCGTTCCCTTAAGTTTAGTATATTTCGATATTGGCGCTTTAAACCATGCGACCACGTAAGTGTGTTATACAATTATTATTATTACTAGTATGTGAATGGGTAGGTTAAGCTACAAGTATGTTTCAAGCTTATCTGAGCATACGGACATGTATATTAACCGGGGGATTTATTTTGTTGGAACAGAGTATTTCCTGACCTTTGCTTTAGTAAACGTCAGATCTTTGTCGAGGGAATATTTAGTTCGTATTTACTTAAAAGCTTCAGGGAGGAGCCACTAGCGCTCCAAGCGAGTGGAAATAAACAACAGAAATACGAGGACTTAGCAAAGAAACTGTCACATACTCAAATAACAAAATAACTGACATAACTTTTTGTTTACAGAGAAACAAACCCATAGAATATTTTACTCGCAGAGACAAGGCCCAGGGGCAGGATCTGAGCACCCATCACTAACAATACTGGCCTCAAGTACACCATCACTAACAATACTGGCCTTAAGTACACCATCACTAACAATACTGGCCTCAAGTACACCATCACCAAAAATACTGGCCTCAAGTACACCATCACTAACAATACTGGCCTCAAGTACATCATCACTAACAATACTGGCCTCAAGTACACCATCACTAACAATACTGGCCTCAAGTACACCATCACTAACAATACTGGCCTCAAGTACACCATCACTAACAATACTGGCCTCAAGTACACCATCACTAACAATACTTGTCTCAAGTACACCATCACTAACAATACTGGCCTCAAGTACACCAACACTAACAATACTGGCCTCAAGTACACCAACACTAACAATACTGGCCTCAAGTACACCATCACTAACAATACTTGTCTCAAGTACACCATCACTAACAATACTTGTCTCAAGTACACCATCACTAACAATACTAGCCTCAAGTACACCATCACTAACAATACTTGCCTCAAGTATACCATCACTAACAATACTGGCCTCAAGTACACCAACACTAACAATACTGGCCTCAAGTACTCCATCACTAACAATACTTGTCTCAAGTACACCATCACTAACAATACTAGCCTCAAGTACACCATAACTAACAATACTGGCCTCAAGTACACCATCACTAACAATACTTGCCTCAAGTATACCACCACTAACAATACTGGCCTCAAGTACACCAACACTAACAATACTGGCCTCAAGTACTCCATCACTAACAATACTGGCCTTCAAGTACACCATCACTAACAATACTGGCCTCAAGTACACCATCACTAACAATACTGGCCTCAAGTACACCATCACTAACAATACTTTCCTCAACTACCCTATCTTTTTAAAATAGTGACGTTAAGGCCCTTTTCCATAGTCGTGATAGTAAAGCAGTCTAGGATATTAATATAATTTATTAAAACATATAATAAAGCATAATTAGTTGTAGTTTACATGTATTATATATTTGGTATTTGGTTTCCCACTCTCTACTCATGAAAATGCTGGTGTTACATCTCCTAATCCCCTCCTCATTTAGTGTAAATATTCTAATAGTTCGAACGGGCAGTAATACATGGTGCGGAGGGATATAAAATAGATCTAGCGAGCTAAAACAACGATAGTTTGCCTTCCAGAATATCAACAATAAAAGTGTTAGAACTTATAACGATCCTTTTCGACATATTTATCAAATAGTTTTATAATAGACTTGCGTCCACACACCATAATATCAAACATTATTGATAAGATTGTTAGGTGTTCTGTCTTACGACAGATAAATTCCTTGTGTCAGTGAACTTAGAGCTCCATTGCGCCCTGTCTCTGCCTCCTCCTTCAGCTCCCAGAATGTGCTTATGCCCTTCAAGTGATCCAATATTTCCACCTAAGCTCCTCTTTCCCTCAACCTTCCCTTCCATGACGTCATGCTGACGACAGGTCCTCCAAAGGTCGTGTCTGATCCGGTTCGCTTTGATAGGACACATCAACCCTCGGTCCCGGAACAGATTTATCTGATTACCAAACCCTTCCTTCACCTCTGACAAGACATCTTGTGAATGTGGGGAATGCC
Source organism: Timema shepardi (assembly GCA_902151425.1). Taxonomy (NCBI): domain Eukaryota; kingdom Metazoa; phylum Arthropoda; class Insecta; order Phasmatodea; family Timematidae; genus Timema; species Timema shepardi. The sequence continues at coordinate 2,681 of CABFVX010010997.1, read as the reverse complement.
AGGTGGTTCGGATCCCACGTTAAACTGTAGGTCCTCCATTTCATCTCACAATCACCCTACCATTACACATTAGCATAAGTGCGTACAACCCGAACGGGTAGTAAGACGCGGTGCTAATAATAATAATAATAATAATAATAATAATAATAGTTCACCGTCAGCGGTGAACGAGTGTCTGTATTGTATTGTTGTTTAATATTATGCATTGTTTGTAGTTTGTGTTCGTGATATCAGAACTCAATGAAACTTGTTCCAATATGACGGAGCATGATATGGTAAATGTCGGGTTCTACTTTGTCCAATACATCTCCCGAGGAATGTCTCGGCGTCCGGTAGAAACCACACCAGGAACGAACTTTGAGGCGGTGAAAAACGTTGTGGTTATCTGGCAATCAGGAACTTTGCCGCCAAATACACATTGTTGTATAAAGTTCCCGGGTAGTTAATTAGCTGGGGGATGACCAGGACACCCCACACCTCAACGTCTAGGGGAGGGGGATTCTTTCAGTAAAATTTAGATATTTTTAACATATTGATATTTCGTAAAAAAAAAAATAATAAGAATAGCTGCGATTCATCACTAGTAGGTGCAGAGGTAGGTTAATTTGTCCTACAAAGCATTCATGTTGCATGACTGTATTAATATGATTAGTAGATATTATTCTACTGGGTGATGTAACCAAGATATATTAGAGTGTAAAACCGACTATTGATCAATAGGATTGAAGCGTTACATTGGTGTTTTAGTAATTAATACTCCAATTACTTTTCAGGGAATTTATTGTAGAAATGTTTTTATGTCAATCTAGTTCTCGCTCGAAGATTATTACATAACATAGTTTAAATGTACATTTGGTCGTTATATCATATACACATTGTATTATTACATGGGAAAAATTAAATAATGATAAAACCATATTTAATAAATGTATCAACATATCCATTAGTTAATGAAGTATGATTTACTTGCATATAATTTGCATATATTTTTCTTAACTATATTTATTAGTTAACATTAGTCACTGTCCTTTGATAATATTTAGTGGCTGCCAAAAATAATGTCCCCGTTTTGTTTTATTTAAATTACCTATTCTACCACGATCAATTTATATCGCTCCTTTAGTAATGTAACTTTTATTTGTTCTTACGTTTAGCCTATGATTATTATATATAAATATATTTTAACTGGAAGTTCTAGCTTAAAATATAGAAGAACACCAATTAATAAACTATAAAGATAGGAGTCCATTAATTTTTCTGTGCGCGCTAAAATTACTGGCATCAAAATTTGGTCGAAAAGTAAAATGAAAACATTTAAATAATTGAGATGTTTGGAGTGGTTTACAACATTTATATTAAATACGTGAGATGTTTGGACTGGTTTAAAACATTTATATTAAATTACGTGAGATGTTTGGAGTGGTTTACAACATTTATATTAAATACGTGAGATGTTTGGAGTGGTTTACAACATTTATATTAAATACGTAAAGTACCCTGGGCAGCCTGGGTAGCCTTGTACCCGCAGAGTGGCTCAAAGTCTGCACACACGGACTGGATGTCATGTCCCTACCGGTCATATGTGCCATACTATGTCATGTCCCTACCAGTGATATGTACAATACAATGCCATGTCCCTACCAGTCATATGTGCCATACGATGTAATGTCCCTACCAGTCATATGTACCATACAATGCCATGTCCCTACCGGTCATATGTGCCATACGATATCATGTCCCTACCAGTCATATGTACCATACGATGTAATGTCCCTACCAGTCATATGTACCATACAATGCCATGTCCCTACCAGTCATATGTGCCATACGATGTCATGTCCCTACCGGTCATATGTGCCATACGATGTAATGTCCCTACCGGTCATATGTGCCATACGATGAAAACACCAAAATCATGGAAACAATCAATATTACAGCAAGTAGAAACCTATTATAATAATATATATTTGTGAAACACATTCATTTATACATTCAGGTAAGTGATAAATTAATGGTCTGGGGTCTAGTTGCTAAGTTGGTCCTATAACTAGTTTAGGGGGGAAATAACAATAAACAATATCAGAATTCGAAAATAAATTACAATTCAAATGTTGAAAAATATATTAACTAAATATCAAATTTTAAACCGGATGATTTCTAAAATACAAATCTAATATCATGAACAGTTTGAAGGAGTAATCCCCAATGTTTTACTTTCCTCATATTTTAAAAGATTTGTTACGAATAGGATGCAAGAGAGAGCAGATAACAGCTTGGGCGAGGATTAGGAGGAAGGAAGGACTCGTGCAGTCCATGTAACTATAGTTGCCAGGTAAGCTCTGCGAACAGTCCGGATGGTTGGTAAGACCCGAAACAAAACAAAGCTAGAGTTGATTCATATAAAACTAAGTGTTCTAAATTACTAACTAACATTTAATTTAATCTTAAATGTAGACTCTAGCAATAAAAATAATAGCTGGACTCAACATTTACTTTCTAAGCATATATATAAAAAAATAGAATATCCTATCAGGGGGAGCGGTATTATCTGTGAATAATAACGATATTATCCACAACAACTACATTACTAACCACTGAGCTACGTGGGACGGTATCAAGGTCTCTAACCACTGAGCTACGTGGGACGGTATCAAGGTCTCTAACCACTGAGCTACGTGGGA
>CABFVX010010996.1:0-12151 GCA_902151425.1 Timema shepardi | reverse complement strand
AAAATATGCAATTCTATGCAGGGATATTTTCTAGCTTAGGTTGGTACCATCGTTAGATGTGTTGTTCGTTTTATTTTATCTAATTTATGTTCATGCATATGAACCTGTGTATCAGTTCAGTCATGTTCTTAGTTACAGTATCTACTGTTAAAGTTTAATCTTTCTATAAACTCGAGTACTCTGACAATATGTGTGTGTGTGTGTGTGTGTGACCATATTAGCTTAGCTGGTACAAACAGTTTTTAATATCTAAAAATATTTTTTTAGATATTTGTTTAGAATTTATTTTTCACTCTCTCATTAATATCAAATTTACATCATAAACAAAACCACAAACTTATATTTACTATTATTATTAAGGGGTGTGATAGGTTGACTTTATGATTCAGTTCAAGATAGAGAGCTCTGCTATTTTGAGTGAGATTTGGGGGTAATTTTAAATCCATAATTTTGGAGTGGTTTCAAAATACTGTTATCCGAACCACCTCTCCCTCTCAGCCGCTTTTTGGCATTATCTACCTTTCCGTCTTTTTTTGTAAGCCCAGCTACTCACCCTTTCCCTCACCCCATTTATATCCTGATCAGGTAAAACCCTTCACTTGACACAAATTGTCTTTCACTTTATTACTACTATTACCTCTAAACCTGAGTTATTGAAAATATTCCCGGTGATGTATTGAATGATATAGGCATAGGCCCTATGTTAAAAGTTTTTTTATAGAGTAGGCTTGATTCTGTTTAGCTTATAAATAATTAGCATAAATAGTGTTGCTTTGATTAGATAAAACCTATTTGTATAGCATTGGTTTTGTAAGAAGAAGTGAAAATGCTTACAGCCGCCTTGGTGGCGTAGTTAGCAGTTAGCTAACGCATTATTTCATGTTGTAACAAATAGCCGGGGACGGGGAAATCAAAGTTCGAATCTCGGTCAGGTGAACTGGGGTTGGTTTTCAAAGATGGTTTTCCATCCTCCCTTCACGTAAATATGGGTTCACTTCCTCTAAATTAAACCTTCACAATCCCTCACCCATTAGCGTAATTAGTACTTAAACGTATAACCCAAACGGGTAGTAAGACTTGGTGCTAAATAATTTTTTTTAAAAAAGCTTTCTCTAAATAGCTTTATTCGTTTTTTTTATAGACAAACAAGACCTTTTCGTACTTACAGCAGGATTAATTTTGAAGATATTAACATTTAGGGGTGCATCCAGGAATTTAANGATATTAACATTTAGGGGTGCATCCAGGAATTTAATTTAGGGGAGCGGGTCATGTGTGTCAAAGCTATTATTTCTGTCCCCTGAAAATTGTCAGCGAATGATTTTAATTTAAGACTTCTTTATTTTAAAATAAATTACACTCACATGCACACACGTATATACAGGTTGTTAAAATAAAGTTTAGAAATTATGGATATTGTTGTGCATATTAAAATGAATAAAGGAATCTTAATGATGATTCTTGTGTCGATACGTCGTTAAACTTAAATAATAATAATAATAATAATAATAATGTTGGTAAACTCTAATAATAATTTCAATTTCAATTTCCTTTATTATAGTGCTGACCAACAGTCGTAGGACCAAAACAGGCCAGCACTGAAAGTACACAAGTATCATACAAATACATATATTTACCGAGAAAACCAACATTGTGTATTATATCTTAGGATACAAAAAGGGAACAACTAGAAGAAGAACACGGCCCAACTATTTTTACTTGAGTATATCTGGAAGAATCGAGTACAGCCGATTACGATACACAAAAGGTGTAGTCGACTACTTTTACTCGATTATTCCCATCAGTAGAACTCACTGATCATTGGACATGAGCGAAGCAGTGCTGCCAATTCACATTATTAAAATTATTGCCAGAATTCATAAACAGTGTCTCGTTTCTCACTAGATTTGAATAAATTAAAGCTAGATTTTCAATAATCATTTGTTAACATAGTGGTTAAAGTCTGTTGCTAAATAAAATAATTGATTTATCTAATTAAAATTATAGAATCCGATATATACTATAAAAAGTATTGACCTGAAAAAAATAATCTTACAAGTTAAATAAGGTGGCAAATTAATTTTTTAGTATGCAGTGCAATCTTTAATGAGAATAAATACTCCGTGTTTAAAAAATATTTTTAGACAATACTGCACTATAGTATACAATTAGTAAGTTTAGAGGTTTCCATCGTACTGCCCTCTACCAGAAGCGTGACAAAGTTTTTAAGTTAAACGCTCCTTCTGTTAAAACTCAAGTCGGCCATTTGTGGATACAATTTAAGATTTTCACAAAAGCAGTTTATCACAAAACTATCGGAATGGATACCATTCCGAGTGGATACAATTCCAGTTTTTGTGGATAATATTCCAGTGGATAAAATTCAAATTTTTCACAAAAGCAGTTTTTTACAAAACTAACGGAATGGATATCATTCCGAGTGAATACAATTCCAGTTTTTGTTGATATAATTCTAGTGGATACAGTTTTTTTACAAAACTACCGGAATAGATATCATCCTGAGTGGATACAATTCCAGTTTTTGTGGAAATAATTCCAGTGGATACAATTTCGATTTTTCACAAAAGCAGATTTTTACAAAACTATCGAAATGTATGCCACAATTTTCCAAAAATAAATGTTTGTTCTAATAACCTTTCATCCTATTGGTAGACGGGACTTCGGGACCTGAAGTCAGTAAATCTGACCACTATATCACAGAGGTTTTTTGGTATCAACTACTTTCTTACTTGCTTTGTGGCATTAGGAACACAAAAGTTCATTGTCTTTAATGTTTTTAAATATATTTTACTCATCATCGACTCCATGTCGTGGTAAATATTACTAAAGTGCTATGACTGATCACTGAATGCGTAAATTAATCAGCTCTAGTAAATTTGCTAGTTCGATTTCCTGTAAAGTTGAAATTACTTAGTATTAGCGTGATACGAACTCGGCCAAGGCACAAGAGATTTTGAGCATACTATAAGTGCGTTACAGTGTGTTAGTAACATTTACTTTCAGCTAAGAGCTTATTTAGAAAATGTACTTGAAACATCAGTGTATCACTACATAGTTATATAGAAATATTTATTTGTATCTTAATTTTGATATTATTTCTACCATAAATAAAATAGTATCGTTACTCATCCTTTGTACTTAAATTAGTAAATACAGATAGCCTAAACGCCAGTAATATGATACAATTAAACAAAATTTGCCCTTTACGACAAGCATTTAAATAATCAATTATACCGTTGAGTTTCTTTGTGCGCCCTTTCTTCCATCGACCCATGCTTCACAAACTTGTTATTCACAATGATATAAAATAATTTTGTGTAAATACTTTTCCATCTCAAAATTTATACAATCCATTGGATCTTGTTCGAAAGCAAAAATAGTCACATTTTATTAATTATATAAAAATAATCATCTTGCGTACTTTTTGTTCGGGATTCGATACATTTCTTCTGAAAATAGCGCCAAACTGCAAGAAAATAACAGATTCAAATTAAAAGTAATCACATTTAAAAATCTAAAAAAATAAAATAAACATAATCACACTTTTAGTACAATAAAACTTTGTTCATTAATTTTCTGAAAAATAACTTATTCCAAAGTCAAATCCTGGACCGTAAAATATATATAGCTGATATAAACATACTGAGAAATTCTCCAAATTACATTTAGACCAAATTTTATTTAAAATAACTATGTTTGATATGAGCAGGAATGTTTATTTGTATTTATTACAATAGTGGATTAAAAATGCAATGTACAGTAGTTTTCTTATACTCTGAATATTAACACTTATTATTACAACGTGTAGTGCTCAAGAATGAGAAAACCGTAAAGAATCTAGGATGCGAGTGAAACATTTTACATGTTTTACTGCCTCAGGAAAATAAGGGCTAATGTCATAAAACTTCGTGTATGGAGAAACGTGTGGTTTTTTCTTTGAAAATAATGTATCACTAAAGTAACACTCTCATTGAAGTAAGTAGGGACCAACTATATTTATTCACACAGCAGTTAAGATTTGGTGATTATTTTAGTCACTTAATATATTAAGATGTTTATATTTAACTACGCAAATCTTCATAATTGGACATTTGCTCTTCTTATCCCATTGCACATGGTATTAATGTTTCTTTGACTGAAGAAGGTCACAGAGATTAGCTTAACCCTCCACTGCCGCCTGCATTCCAATACAGTAGGTTAGCCAACGCTTGCAAAACGATAATATCTGATAAATAGGTAATGATCTTACTAACGGCACCTATTATTAACTAAGATAACTATTTGTAAAATGAAAAGTTGTATTTAAAACCATGTACTTTTACTAAAGTGTCGACTTGCGAGTCGTTAGAGCTCCATATTGTCGTGATTATTGAAGCCAACCCAAATGTAAAAATACATTTAAAAATAAAAATAAATTATTCAATTATTAATATGCTATAAACAAACACTGTAGCTTAATTGTACAGAGAAAATAAATAGATCTATTAATAATTTTTGTTTTCCCATTCAAATGCATTTAAATGGAAACATTTTAACGAAAATATTTCAATAATTATTATTAGCATAGTTTGAAAATTGCATAAGAACTATGAAAGATGCCCAGATATGTTACTAAGATAAATAAAAAACAACAATGTTGAATTATTAAATATTCTTTTTTAAACATTTTTTTGTTTATAACCATGAATTTATGGGTAGTCTAGGCCTTAATATCAGTGTCTTCTGAATATTGTTTATGTAGCAATAGTTAACATCAAGATGTATAAAGATTGTGTTTTTGTAGGGCGCCACCCCTAGTATCTAGGAGAAAAGTAATAATCAAAAAGAAAAACATTTACCTCGGCTAATTCAGACAGCGGTACGACGATTCTCAATTCTCGAGACCACTAGGGAAACTTAAAAACTAAAACATGAACAATTTAGTTAAAAATGGATTGTTGGAACAAAATGTAATTAGGACTACAATAAAAAATAAATGTATAATATAACAATTGTTGGCACTTTTGTGGATTTATTGTTGTTTCCTTTTTACCACATCCCAATACTACCTATGGAATTCCGGATAGTTATAATTCTAATTTTACAACGTATAAAATAATATTGTTGAAACAAAAAAGAAGAGAAAAAATATAAAATCAATGAAATGGGTAATTAGCCATAAAGTAAAATGTTACTTGATTCTCTGCATTAGTCTGTCTTTCTGTAAGTTCGTAAATGAATTCTGATTTTGATAGGAGAGAAAAAAATAATAATTTAGAGTTGAAGAGTTGGTTTGACCTCACACATGAATTAGTCCATATTGAAACACCATCTTCATAAATTGGTTTCACTTTAGTATTTCGAATTCTTCCACAATTTAACCGAAAAATAAATAGTCTAGTTCTTGCACACACACTTAGCTTTCCATTTTTGCTACTCGTACTTTAATTCACAACCTTTAACTCACTTTAAAATACTTGGAATTAGGAGATCCACAAATTTGGCTCCATGTTAAATCAACACCGAGGAAGAAGACCCCGTCTCCTCTAGATATCCTTCCAAAAATCAAATTTAAAAAATGTTCTTTTCTTTACTTACAAGTCCAAAGAGAAAACTAATATATAAAAACGAAAATAAAATGTTGACTATGGACTAGGAATAAAATCAAATACATTTTAGGCTTAATATAAATATTGAAATATATCCCAATGGATGTGAACAATGTTTTCATAACAGATTTAAATGTTTATTTCTATCTGTCAAAATTGAAAAGCGCGCTTGTTTTGAGTTATTTACATCTATTCTTATTTCCTCTTTTTTTTCTTCTTTTAGCAGAACGACAATCCACTACTCACTTTTTTGACATATTTGCGCATGTTTGGAAAACAAACATGGCTGACGTTCATTATAAATAAGTCAACAAACTTCTTAAAAGGATAATTAATATATTTAATAAAAGGTAAGTGTTCTTCCTTAAATAAAAATTCCTTATTTAGATTATTTAAAATAATGTTATATGTTATTCCTTACGTCCTTTTATTTTATTTATTGGATGTAATTACTATTATTTGTCAAGCTGGCTATACAGCGGCCGAACTATTAAGTGTTTAACTACACACGAAATTAAATTGGAAACTATTCACAAAAATTATAAAATATAGGGAAATACAAGTTTGGGTGGCAAATTACATCACAGTAGTGAGATGATCTGGGTTGAAAATAGTATAAGAGAGCGACGGAGAAAGTATTTTGAACAAGTGTATTGCAAAATGTGAAGAAAGTAGCAGAAAAAAGTGAAAATGTTATAAGGAGGGAAAAAATTAACGAGGCGTTTAAAGCTATGAAAATGTTAGAGAATGTCAAATCTGTGGGCGTAAATGAGATCATTAGTGAAATATTGATGTGTATTACAAAATATTAATTGAAAGATTGTGTGGGTTTTTCATTTTGTCTGCTGCGATCGCGAACGATCTTAATGACTGTAAAAATGTTGTCATTGTTCATTTGTATAGAGGCATAGGCAGTAATAGTGACTCTAAGAATTATAGCACAATTAGTTTGTTGTGTATTCCAGGAAAAGCTTTTTGGACAGTTTTAATTATTGAAAGAGTGGGTGAAAGACTGCAGGCAAGATTTGGGGTGTGCAATGTTGTTTCATGCCAAGGTAGAGGTTGCATGGATCAGATATTTGCGCTGCAACAAATTATTGATAAATGTATGGCAGTAAGAAAGAAAATGTATTTTGCATTTGTTGATCTGGAAAAAGCGTATGATTGGGTGAATAGGAGTTTGTTATGGGATGTTCTTAGATAATATGGTGTGGCTGCATGGTTAGTAAATTCAATTAAGGTGGTATATGCTGTAAGTAAAGCGTGCATTAGGGTGGACCGAGCTTTGAGCTTTCTTAAGAAAAAAGTTTATAATACATGTTATAAATGTATGAGTTTTGGTACTTTTTGTTTAATAAAACATTTCATGATTTGTACAGGTGAAATACTTTGATTAATACTGCCCTCACCTTCCTAAACAAAAATGACTTGAGGGTGCAAAATGTAACAAGAAAAATAGAATATCAAAGTGGGTTGCGTGAGTCTAATAGAGTAAAAATTATCTGAGAACAAATTATTGCTAATCAGTTACTCGCAACCAGCTTGGTTAGGGAAATCGGGAATGGATGACTGTCATCCACCTTAATTGACTGTAGAAGTGATACATTAATACCTTTGGAACTTCATAGATAGGACAAGATAGGAATACAAAAATTAAAGAATATTATAAAATATGTAATTTTTCCATTTTAATTTTAAGCATTAGTTATTGTGGTAACTAATAACAATATCTTAGATCCTTCATCCAAGGACGTGTCATTTAAATACATTGAAAAATGTATAGGTTAAAGAAAAATGTTAGGTACGTCTAAGTTAATATTTAATTTTTACTTTATATCATAATTTATGATCCTCGTGGTAACTATACAAACTATTCATGAAAAGTCCGGTTAATGAATTTGGAAGTATTTGTACACACTTTTTAGATTCTCTAAACATCATGACTACACTAAATCAATATTAAGTCCAAAATAAATTATTTGCCAAGAGGCCAATAACAATAAAGGATACTAATAATAAAATTAATTAAATCCTACTAATTTGGAAGAAACACATGGTTAACAAAAACTCAAGATTAACTTATAATATTAGGCATAAACCAACCTATATATATATACATAATACCTTCATATGAATATATTTGTCCCTCAACTATTGAAAGTTTTAATACTTTCTGGAACTTGCTTTAACAAAAAATATTATTTCAAAACCCTAAGAGACAAATAATAATGGCATGTTACGCTTGGCATAATAGCCCAACTCAAAGTAAATGACTAACAGAATGTATATATTAAATAAATATTAAATGTTCATTTGATTCATCCTAAATAAATCTGGTATTCTAGTAAAGTTCGTACTGAAGTCTATCTCCATATTAGTGTCTTTGAAAACATAGTTTCCTTCAAAGGCTATCAAACATGATAATGAAAGCTTAGAAGTATATTTATATTTTAGTCACTGTTCAAAATATTCTCTTTTAATATTATCAAACACGAAACGTGAAAGTTTTAAAAGTAAATTACCACCTTAAAGTATTTGGTAAAATATTATCTTTTATTATTATCAAAACAAAACCATGAACGATTTAAAAGTATATTTACACGTTAGGGTATTTAACAAAATATTCTCTTTATATATTATCAAAAAAGAAAAGAAAGTTTAATAATATATTCTAGCTTTAGATTCTTTGGCATAATAGTCTCTTCAAATATTATCAAATAAGAGAATGAAAGTTTAATAATATACTTTCACTTTAGAGTCTTTGGCTTAATATTACTCTATTATTTTAACTCTTCCAACGAGATATCTTAACAACAATAACAACAACATAAATTAATTTTAAATAATATGCTCAAAAATAATTATGAAAAATATAAACAATTTTAAATATAAATATAAGTTTAATAATCACTTTGAAGCCGAAACGTAATTTTGGTTACATTATTTCAAAGCTCGTAGATCGACGCTAACCACCTAGTCAAAACCGAACAATCCACACTTTATAAGGCATCCTCATGGAGCGAGGGTTGAGGAATCACGCGGGAGTAACACACACGCTTGATGGGCTTAGAACATTTTGAGAAGGAACACATTCGATTCTCGAAGCATCCCCATCTCTGTGTAATTATCTCCCAGGTTCCACCGATGCTAGTGGCTCATGGGGGCGAGTCTTGGAAACGCAATCTTGTAGTTCAGTTTGCAGCCCACAGCAGGGTTATTATGACCATTCGACGCAAAGTTAGTTGCTACCGCTAGTTAGCTTCTTTTTCGAGGAAAAGATAGCATTTGGGTTATTATGACCACCACACTTTGTATTGTTCTCTAATTTTAGCTTCGACTTTGCCTCTGGGTTTCATCGATAGCCGATAGGCCGTTTGTAAAACCGCTAATTAGATTACAAACACCTAAACCAATAAGCGATTCCCTGCTATATTTTATCTATACCTGCACTGCCGGCCGTTTCTCAGAAGATAATCCAACACATAATGGAAGGATATTCCGTCCATCGAAGCGGAATGTTTCCGTCAGAAATAAAACACCCTAGATTACGTTGGGATGGATGGGTGGACGTCATGAGGAGGAGAGAGAAAAAAAGCAAGGTAAATATATACTGAAACTTTTTTTAAAAAAAATATGCAATAACAGGGCAAGTAGAACGTTTTGGTTATTTTTTTTGCAGTCAGCAATGAAAACATATCATTACAATATTTTTTTTCAAGTCCGACATCTTAACTCAATAGATTGCGTGTCTGCCTAATGATTCATGGGTTCGGAAACAGGTACGCCCGGAAAAAATATTATTGATGGTGAAATTGTGGTGTCTCCTTTCGCGATGATGAAAGCTGTGTGTTGTGTATGTTATATAATTAAGTTAGTGGGTAAGTTGGGTGTTGAGATAATCAGTAGGTTCAGAAAGCACAGGTTCAGTAACCCAAATAATAATGATTATTTATGAACTGATTATTTGTAGTTTTTATAAAGGTCAAAGGTCACCAAAAGGGTTTATGGGGTTCAATAACCTCCCCACCCCTTCGAATGAAATTATCAAAAGTTTGTAACGTTTAAAAATGGCCTTGTACTAAACTTCAAATAACTTAAAGAGGCAATTGATTTTCAAAAATTTACCAAGAAATAACTAATTCCAAATAGTTTCAAGAGGGATTTAGTTTTCAGAAAAAAAAATTCAGAAGAATATAATTCTAAATCGCTTGCAATTTTTAAAATAAATACCTGAAGGAGGTCACTTCCAAATAGCTTCTAAAAACATTCCATTTTTGAAAATGTGTTGGGGAAGACAACTTTCGATAGCTTCTGAGGTCATCTAATTTTAAAATTTTGCTGGTAGAAAACTAGATTAAATAGCATCTAGGGCATTCCAAATTTAAAAAATCTAGGTAAGGACCATTTCAAATAGATTCTAGGGAATATAATTCATAAAAAAATATTCTGGTGAGCATTTCTTAAAATAAACTTTAGAGGCATCAAAATTTTCAATAATTTTCCTAAAGAGGACTACTCTAAATAGCCTCTAGAAGTATTAAATAAATAAAAACTCGGAGGTAAGTAGCGTGGGGGAGGGGGGCTGAAGATATATTTTAAATAGCTGTTAAAAGGGGTGTAGTTTTCAAAAACTCTTCAAACAAGAAGCAACCAATTTTCTAAAAATATCTGGGGGGAGATGAATATGTAGAAAATTCCTAAAGGATTTTTGTTACTCGCTCCTTCACCACTATTGTAAAAATTACAATATTCCCGTTTCTTAGGGGTTAAATAGTAAGACCTATCTTGTCATAAACTTTAAGATTTTTTTTTACCTACCTAGATTGAGTTCTCGCTACCCCTATAGTCTAAGATTATGACCGACTCTCTTAAGTTTCACTTGTCTTGCCATGTGGTGCAGGACAAGAAAAATGAAGTATTGTGTGTTTGTAACGATACTGTTTTGGATCCCTCTCATACATTCAAATGTATTTTTCTTTAAAGAACTGTATGTAAAGTTTCCTTTTAATACTTCATCCATGGAGAATCATGCGTTTTAAGAAATAATTTCAATGTATTGTGTTTTAAAACTTTCTTACTTTCTTTCTTTAAAAAACCAACTCCGTTATATTTGAAAAAAGTACGTAACATGCTGGCTCCCTTTACCCAATAGGAAGCTAGCCTTCACAACATCAGGCTGCCAGGAGTTCTCCTATTAGTTAGTTTTAACGCTGGTGACAAGGGGTCCAAGAAGCAGGGGGCAGGTGACATATAAGCAGCTTGTGCGTATGAATCCACACAATACATAGTACTCAAAATAAAGAACATTGTGATATCACAGAAAAACAAAATTTTGAGCTGTACTAGCTCTGACTCTTCACGTCAGTTCGAAAACTAACAAACAACTGTATCAATGTCAATTTTATAACAGTGAAAAAGTAATTAAACCAATAAATTGTGTACAAACATCAAATTTTACTGATCTCAATTGCATTACATAAAAATCATATTGTCATAATCATGTGATAACAAGTGTGTACCGTAGTAAGAAGTGCACGCGTCATCATCGTCATAAAACCCACTTATTGTTATACTTACTGCTCGCCGTAAGTAATACAGGGGTCCACATAATCATAATCATCATATAAAATCCGGAAACATTATAATCTGTGCCCAATATCACAATAATTGGTGGCCAATCATGGAGCAATATCATTATATGTTGTGTATGATAGTTTGTGGCAGGACTATACAAATGTTGTTATTAGATTAAACCCCCCTTTCCCCACATATACCTCTAAATATCAGCTTTAATTAATCTATTACTTGATTAAAAATAAAGAAAACGTATCTTTTGCAAGCATTTATAGAGTCTGATTTCATAGATAGAACCCTAGCCAAACACTAGAGATGTCACTAAAATAGTTTGTATATGTTCTATATGGCAAGTTACGTGAAATGTAGAAGTCACTTTTGTTATACAGGGTGTATCGATTCATTTGAGAAGTGAAATGTGGTTAGTCGAACTCGAAACAACCCAAAATGTCAATATGACAAGATGTCCAATGTTCAATGTTTCTCGACATAAGTCTTCCAGATTCCGCTGGAATTGTTAACAGCCCTATTTGATACACCCGTGGTGCACCTATTGTTATGTATCATTGCTTGTACACAGGCAGGACTGCGGCCACACTAACACGGTGTATGTATCAAGTAGAGGTGTTAACAACTCCAGCAAAATTTCGGATGGGAACCATCAAAACGTAGGACTCGGGTTAGTAAGGACTTGTGTTTTTATTTAGGTATAATATCCATACCCCAGTTATTTCCCGTTTGAATCGATACACTTTGCATATATCATAAATAGCTATAGAATAACAATATTGTTATCAATGTTGATCACATAAAACACATTTTTGTTATTTATATCCTTCCTTTGTAAATTGGAATGTATAAAATTATTAATGACTTGGTTGTTAAAAATCAAGTTTATAGCCAGAAGAGTTTGGGAGCGTCACTCCCACTCTACTCCTCCTTTTCCAAGTACTACCCCCCCTCCCCCC
>CABFVX010010994.1:0-12163 GCA_902151425.1 Timema shepardi | reverse complement strand
AACTGACCTGCCCTCTATCGTCAACACGGCGGGATCACAGTTCAACGCGGGTAATACGTAGAGTGTGACGTCACACTCTACAATACTCTGAATATTAACACTTATTATTACAAAGTCTAATGTTCAAGAATGAGAAAACCCGTGAAAGAATGTAGGATAAGAGTGGAGAATTTTATATGTGTCATTGCCTCAGGTAAATAGGGGCTAATGTCATAAAACTTTGTGTATGGAGAAGTGTGTGGTTTTTTCTTTGAAAATAATGTATCACTAGAGTAATACTCTCATTGAAGAAAGTAGGGACCAACTATATTTATTCACACAGCAGTTAGGACTTTGTGAGTATTTTAGTTACTGATTATATTAAGATGTTTATATTAATTACACAAATCTTCATAATTGGACATTGGCCCTTCTTATCCCAACGCACATGATCATACTAACGGCACCTATTATAAACTAAGGTAACTATTTGTAAAAGGAAAAGTTGTATTTAAAACCATGTATTTTGACTAAAGTGTCAACTTGCGAGTCGTTAGAGTTCAATATCGTCGTGATTATCGAAGCCAACCCATATTTAAAAATACGTTTAAAAAGAAAATAAATTATTCATTAAATTATATGCTATAAACAAACACACTAGCTTAATTGTACAGAGAAAACAAATAAATCTATTAATAATTTTTGTTTTACCATTTAAAATGCATTGAAATGGAAACATTTCAACGAAAATATTTCAATAACTATTTTTAGCATGTTTTGAAAATACCATAAGAATTATGAAAGATGCCCAGATATTTTACTAAAATAAATAAAAAACAACAATGTTGAATTATTAGATTTTTTATAACCTTTCATTTATGGGTAGGCAAGGCCTTAACGCGAAAATCTTTTGCATAGATATTGGACCAGCTATCGTAGAAATGTCAATGGTGCTGCAGTCAAGTGGCAAAGTTCGGCAGTATGCATCCCTTTTATAATTTGTCAAATAAACATTCATTTATCAAGACAAAAAAAAAGGGATTATAAGCTAACTTTTAAACAACTTTAAATAATATTCGAGGAATGACAAATAATTAATTTAGGATAAGATCTAAATAAGTTTATGTTTAACTTTTACAATTAAGTTTTATTAGCTTGGCAGCAGTTTATACTGATCTGACTTTGTTTTTATCAGTCGAAGAGATATCCTACCTTGTATTCTACAATATACATACGTGCGTGTTTGTGTACCCGTGCTATTTTCGCTTTAAGTGATTGTGTCTAAGTTTGTATTCTCATTTAATATGTAGTAAATTCTTCGTAGTTTTGTCAGTCTTTCGTCTGTGACATGCTTGATACAACGCGATGAAGAAATTATCTTGTTTTGTTGTGACGTAATGCTCTCTGGCACAGTCTCCACTCCTCCGAGGACAGTGCTTTAATAACTATACTCCGAATTTCAAATAGCAAGATATCCCGTTTATTGGGATTTTCGTTCATAGTGACATGATCAAGTTTGGTGAACTATTGGTAAGTTTTAATACACAAACAAAGCCAAGGATTGTCATGAATATTGGGGCAGCTTAACTAACTTATACGCTATTGTCCGAAACTAATCATGAAAGAGGTTAATACAACGTAATAAGTTAGTTTAAAATTATTATCGACGAGGGTTAGTAAAATTATAGGGTAGAGTGAAGATTCCATAATTATTTTAGGTTGACAATAATTTTTTACGTTATTAACATTATATATAAGCCTAAGGCTGTTCTCAGCTGTATTTAATCGAAAATATACATTCTTATTAAAATAATTGCGCCCCTGTAAAATATATAATTATGTATATTAAACACCTATATATGTGGATAGTACTATTCATATTGAGAACATACATATTTTCTTTGTTTTAATACTGTAGGACCTACATATACTTAGGGTTAAATAACACTGGGGTATCGAGTGACCTGGAAAACAGGTAAGTCAAGGAGTTTAATTAAATTTCTTGGAATTTTCACTTATTCCTTAATAAAAAACATAACTTTTCTTACAATAGTCATCTTGTGAATGTGAGGAATGCCAGGCCTCCACCGTGGTTCGGATTCCACGTTAAACTGTAGGTCCTCCATTTTATCTCACAATCTCACAATCACCCTACCATTACACATTAGAGTAAGTGCGTATAACCCGAACGGGTAGTAAGACGCGGTGCTAATAATAATAATAATAAAATATTCAAAGAAACATATTTTTTTTGCTCCCACTTAATACAGACCATTAATCTCTTTTAGCACAGTTGTCCCTGTAGAATTTACTAAAGTAAATTCTAGAAGTCAACGCGCGTGTGTTTACTCAAAATTGAATTGTGGTTACCTTGTACATGTGTGCATGCATTTGATTACATTATAAGAATAATAATCTTGCATTAAATCATTTTAATGTGGCGACAGGCAGAATGGATCTTTGTATAAATGTATCCAAAACTAAGGTGATGGGGTTTTTTTTTATAAAGAAGGATCAGGAAATTATTGTCAGCTAAATATAAATGAGAAACTGTTTGAACAAGTGAATGGTTTTGTGTATCTGAACAGAATGTTTTGTAAAAATGTAAGGCTAGTTGGTGAAACCAACAGACGGGCGACTGCATCTCGCAGAGTAGTCTGATGTATGTGGACTATTGCAAGGAATGAAGAATCTAAAGAGGTATAGATGGCATCATATGAAAGTGTGTTGACACCAACATTGTTTTGTGGATGTGGGTTTGTCAGGAGGAACACAAGAGCAAGGTGAATACAGTTGGAATGAGATATCTAAGAAATGTNGAACAAGTGAATGGTTTTGTGTATCTGAACAGAATGTTTTGTAAAAATGGAAGGCTAGTTGGTGAAACCAACAGACGGGCGACTGCATCTCGCAGAGTAGTCTGATGTATGTGGACTATTGCAAGGAATGAAGAATCTAAAGAGGTATAGATGGCATCATATGAAAGTGTGTTGACACCAACATTGTTTTGTGGATGTGGGTTTGTCAGGAGGAACACAAGAGCAAGGTGAATACAGTTGGAATGAGATATCTAAGAAATGTATGTGGAGAAACTCGTATGGACAGAGTCCGTGATGAATGGGGGCTGAAGGAGTGAGGTTTGAAAGGGAATACAACAGTTCGATGTGAAAAAAGTATCTTACGTTGGTTTGGACATGTTGAGTGGATGAGTGTGGATCGAGTGACAGAGCAAACATATGAAGGTAGAGTGTGAGGATCAAAAGGAAGGAGTAGGCTGAATGTTGTAGACTAATATGTGAAAAAGAGAAACATTTAAGGGTTTTAATAATAAAAGAGCATGTATGACTCGGTGAGTGGATGTTGAAGCGGAATACAGTTCCTTGCCTTTCTCGTAATGGAACAGCATGATTATGTATGTATGTATATATGTATGCATGTATGTAAGAATAATCTAAATAATAATATGTCCTACAATAATTTTAAATTCTATTGGGTTGAAATATTTTAACACCTCATAGATTGAGATAGTTTTCAGAATGTGTGTGTGTAGGTCTAAAATTGTTATCACTTTAAGCTGCGATCTTAATAAAATAATGTTTATAATATAGGCTATAATGACAGGAAAAGTTAAAAATTGGCTCTGAAAAATCTGAAAACCTAAAAGTCCCCAATTTGGTGATAGCCCCTTCATTCGGTAGGCCTAAATAAGAAGTGTGACTGTGTATCATACTCCCTTGATCATCCCAAACGATGTTCTGATGATGGCTTTAAAAGAACATACAGTAAGGTAAGAATAACGTGTGCTAATGACTTTGTTGTTTCCCCGATATGTGAGCAGCCGATGTGGACCTGGGCCTTACTCTGCCCCATTTCTTTATTTCACTGTTAGTTCTAAGAGCTTTGTACCTCTAGCCGTGTTTTTGCTGTCAATTAAAATTGGCTCAAACTCTATAAATAGTTGTTGAGAGAAAATGTTTGTTTTCTTAAATTGTGAATATTTGAATATCTTTGAAATATTTGGGCATAAGTTATACTCGCTGTATAAGTTTTCATTGAAAATAAATGTATAGAAAGGTTTTGCATAAAATTCTGGGAATTATAGTCAAACCAAATCACTTCAAGTTTTAAATATATAAATAACCCACCAAATTTGAAAAAAAAAGATCTAACTGATTAGGCTTCACAAAAAACACACAACTTTTCTTTTTTCTGAATCTGAGGGCAAACAAAACATAGATTTTAGTCATAGTTTTACCTGCTTGGGTGATCAGACGGTGTAAGGCCAGGCTATTAATTTAGTGGCCTGTGGGTTTGTTCTCTCTCTCTACTTTGGGCAGTAAGAAAAGGATGGTCGGTGGTGTAAATGGTCATTTTAACACCGAGTGGACTATTGTACACATTTATATTGCCAAACACCCTTAACCAAGCCGATGTGTCTTTAGTGGAAGGAGTACAACATGAAAAGACATTATGAAAGTAAACAGATATTTTGTAACCCAAGTGATTCAACATGGTATCTCAATAGTTGAATCTTCAATCTTTGACAGCCTCTTATCAAAAAGCAAATATTATTCTCATGTGGGCCCTTGTCACAACAGGAGAAAGGTACCGCAGTGTCCTTGCAAGCAGCCTGGCTAGTAACTAAATAACACTGCATCAAGATCATACTAAACAAAGTAATTACTGAAGAAAAAATAGAATTGAGAGTGATTTTTTTCTTTAAACCAGTCTCAATGTCAGATACATCTACAGCTTGTAGAATTGAAATTCTCAGATAAGAAACATTTAACATAATCCACCTAGGGTTGGAAAGGCCGGAAATAATATTGATAGTTGATGAGTTTACAGGTACAAAAATTCAGTATAAGGCTTGCATTTCATGGGATGAAACTGTCAGTCTTGCAACCTAACCACATTGGGACATTTATTCCCTCTTGAGACCACACGGGGTAGGAAATAGTCTTGCACTACTGGTTCTCTTCTCGCCATGACACGATTTCAAATACTTTTGATTTAAATGACCCAAGTTGAGAAAATGTGTTTATTTAATTTCGCGCGGAATAAGCAAAACGTGCATACATAATGTACCTCCACGATTAATATTTAATTAACCTAATAATTGATAACTCTATTGACGGCTACTCTCAAATTATAGTTAAAACGTGTCACATATAATTTAAATAATTAAAACAATATAGTAAAAAAAATAACAATTTAAATATATACTGTCTTTTTTAATATAATCAATACAATGCAGTCACTATAGCATATCTACAACTGTAATTAAAATATTAAACCTTAACTTTGCACTCCCAGGCTAGCTGCGACTGCAGTAGCTGCAGTTTGTAACTGTTTTGGCGCTTAGAAGTGTACCCCCTCCACCCATGATAACTCAGAAATAACAGTTAATGATGGTAACAATATAGTTATTTTATTCAAGTAACAAACACATACAACTCGATGAGACGAGTGAGACAGCTCAGCGATAGGTGCTGAAAATCACTTTGAAATTAACATGCTTTAATTGTCACACAGGTTTTATGAACCATGGAAAGTACTTTAAGTAAAAAAACGGCATTAGACAATATGAGAGAAATAATAAAGTTAAGGTCCAACGTGACAAGTTGGCATGTCTATCTCGCACCAATCATAACTACGGATAATCAACAGTTGATACTTGCAAGACACCTACTATCGCCCATAAATGGCGGCTCAAAACACATGATATATATTTTAAATTTACCTTCATAACAATCTCTGTTTGATATTCTTACCCATGTCATAATTGTAGTTTACAGGTGAGTCAGAGATCTTAGGCATTAATAACTAATCAGGGATACAATCTTATAAATACAAATAATTATCTAATTGCCCTTAACAGCAGCTCTTATTTTGTTGAAACAATAATTTGGCTTTAGTAAATAATGGTCCTCCAAACTTAACAGTACTATATTTGAAATCATTCGCCAAAATCTCAAACTTTAATTCTAATAATGACGCCGTCAAGCGGTTAGCTCAAAATTTAATTATTAAAGCGAAGTTTACAGTACAATCTTGCTGACTTGCGGCCCCATCTTTAACTAACAACAAACTTTAAACATTACCAACAATATTAAAGAATCTCCCAATAAATAAAAGGATATATTAATTCCACAAAATATTAAAATAAGTAGAGCCGACGAACGACGCTATCAGTTAATAACCGTCCCAAAGGGCCGGTACCTAAAGGGTATCCACTAAGTGGATAAGCTGAAGTTTCAAGTAAATAAACAGATCATAACGCAAAAATAGGTTTGAAATAACCGTGGAAAGAATTTTAAGTATATCCATGGCATTAGGAGCTCAACTATAATATGTCTATCAGATGTGAATTACATGTTAATAATCAATAAGTTTAAATTTTATAAGTCCAGAAACGATAATTTTCAATGGGTTAAAATTAGTTAAAGTCCAAAAGGAATTTAGAATACTCTTAACATTAATCAGCTTATGTCAACGTCGCTCACCTTGAAGCCAATATGTAATTTGTGACCACACCATATAGTCCTACCATTGTATATCCTATGAATCTACCACGTGGAACAATGGGAGAGAGGGGTAAGGGGTAGCATGTATCTAGAACATACTGGGACATATCACGCCTCTACAGGCGCGTGTGGAAAAAGCATTTCTAAGAGAGTGCCGAATACAGACGATACAGCGCAGCGCGCTCGTGCATATAGTTTTTTCTTGGGGCGTGGCTCAGTACTCACGATGGGGAATAAACCATGGACCTTGATTCTTTGGAGTATTAGACAGTGCCGTGATGTGTCGTGGTCTTGCTGAGACGAGTCAACTGGGGCCAGGGTGGTAAGTGAAATAACCTCTAATGTTGTACTTGCTGTAACAAGGTTACACTGTCTCCGCTTGGGGGAAGACGAATACATCTTCAGCTCTAGGTGAATGACCGGAGGGGCGTCTTCTCCATTATTCATAGCTGGCCTCGAAGATGGCGAAGAGACTAGTCTCGTCTCAGGCCTTAGCAGGTGGCCTCTATATTCCATTCACCGTAGGAATTGACTTCTGAAAGGCCTTTTTCCCTACCATAAATATACTATATAGTAGGATATTGGTAGGAAAAAAGACCTTTCAGAGAGTAATTCATACCGCGAATGGAATATACTAGGGTAGCACACACACCCAGCGACCACATCAGCAGACTCCATGGCAGGCCCCCATTCAGACATGTCTTTCCCAATGTAGGCCATATGGGTTGATGACATTGGCTTGCAGCTCAGACCATCACGTTAGATTTGGGTGGCCCACATCACGACAAGCTCGGGGATCTTCGGAATTAGTTCAGCTTCCAGTTGCAGAGAGAAAGGAGAAGAATGGGAGGATCCAGAAGGAAACAGGAGGCGTCTCTGAGAACATGTATTATATACTTCATTCACGGTAGGAGTTTACCTCTGAATAGGTCTTTTTTCCTACCAATATCCTACTATATAATAGATTTCTGGTAGGTAAAAAGGCCTTTCAGAGGTAAACTCCTACCGTGAACGAACTTTACACATATTTACCCTATCCTCCATCAATTCCATTAGTCCATTACACCAGCCTAGTTTGCCACTGCCACTATTAAGTCCAACCGATTGTTCTGGAAGAAGCCACAGAAATACCCACAACTCCGTGCTAAGTGGTAGTCCCCCAATAGTGTGGATAGGTGGGACTGCCACTATATTTGCCCTAGGCCGTAGTCCTTCCGAGGAGCAAGTAATCTTCACGGTAGCTCTTGGTTGAAGCTACGCACAGGCACACGCTTCACATCTAGGCATTCAAACGCAAGTTTCTGGCTGGGAGTATGTCTCTACACTAACATACCACATTAGAAAAGGAGTAGAAGGCACCTCTCCCCCCCCCCTCGCCTTATATACATGTTGATCGTCATTCACAATTATATTCTCAAGACTAAGTGACACTAATAAAATATACAAATATTAAAGATATTTACACTGAAAAAGACACCACACACATGAAGAAGGGCATTGACATATATATTACACTACTTCCTTTAAGTGGCTCACGTGTTCCCTACGGACCAAAGAGGGGCCAGCTACTTCTTTTAACACCACAGACACAGGAGTGAGGAACCTTTGTATTGACCACGAGCCAGTTATGCCGAGGTCCAATACCCTACTGAGTGCTTTGCTCCCCACAGCTTATACCCAAGGGAACGCGATTGAATTCATATATCTTCCAGGGAGTGATGAATGTGATATATATATATATATATATGAGACCCAGAGAGCGCGTATTGAAGAAAGCTGCATTCAAATCAATCAGACTATAGTACTTGGCCCCACCGAGGTGTTGGATGACGTCAGGGAATCGACTTACAATGCGATTAATCGCCTCGCATTCACTATCAATCGTGAATAAACCTCGAGGATTGTCCTCGACACAAAATGGAATATATACACTCGGCTCGAAGTTAAAGGACATTTCCAGGCGTTCTAAATTTAACTTAACTTAGTGTCAAACATAAAATCATTGCCTAGAATGTCAAACGGCAAGTCCGGGATAACAAAGAATGGACGTTTCCAAGAATACCTTTATGTCCACCACTATACTTTGCTCATTAGCCACAGTGTAAGTTTTTGGAAGAATCGGTACATAATCGATTTTAACTTTGCCATCTAATTTTTGTAAAAAACTATGGAAAACAAAGGAATGGCTGACCCCCGTGTCTAACAGATCAGAACATTTCACCCTACCCACCTGAATCGAAACAGGGGTGGTAACACGTGGTTTAGAATGAGTCGCCACGATCGAACCACAACTATGGGCACGCCCTACACTGCCGCTGTACGTGACCTAACCTCCGGCAACGGAAACACCTAACACTCGAGAGGTCCCGGGGCGCAAAACTCCTAGCACCAGAACTCCATGGGCTATTTCTAGAAACATTCCCTTTTTGAACATCTGAAGGCACAAGACCCAAAGATAATGCCATATTAACAGGCTCGGGAGTTGAACCCGTGCGCCCGCGATTAATCGCCGCCGGCGCATGCGTCAGAAAATACTCTTTCTCCGAGAGTAGGGTGCCCTCCATAATAGAGACCAGAGAATAGAGTTCCTGCACAGTAGTGAGCTTGTTTGTAAACACAAAATGCCGCCTGGTAAGGGGGTAGACATTTTCAAGAATAATGTCCACAAACTGGTGCTCCATGAGACCCCTGTTTAGCACTTTAGCTGCCTCCGCAATAGATAGTACGAAGTTAATCATAGACTCGTGGGAGTACTGAAACCGGTGTATAACCTCCCTACACAATTTTACCCTCACTCTACTAGGCAATAAGGTATCCAAAATAAGGTCGATAAGCGATCTCAGGGATAGGTTGCTCTGAATCCAATGGGAAAATAACGGTGTCAAGAACCCAGAAGTTCTAGATATAAATAGTGTTAAACACTCATTCTCACTAACCAATTTTAAGCATGAAACTCTGTTTATCTCAACCAAATATTTAAATAGGGTGGTGGGATCCCGTCCATCATATATAGGGATATGACTCAAGTTGTCCATAAGGACCTTACTCTGACATTTAATAAATATCGGGGGCGAGGGTGGAATGATTGGTGCAGGGGCAGTTGGATCCTCCTCCGCATCCCCATCCATACCCAAGTCAGTCGCAGCCCCCCCAGCCCCACTAATCTCACCACATAATTTGGATCTAAGCTCACCCACAGTAGCATTAGGAGGAAATGAGATTTCTCTAGACGACAGCTCGCCCACCAACTGGTCTCGGCTCAGGCGGTAAACTTCAACTTTGGAAGTGGTGAAATTTGACTTGGCGACCACTCCGCAAGCTGACATGTTCACAGACAGAATGAAAAATAAAACATCCAGAATCAGTACAAGGTTCAATCATACAAAAAAAAAGATGGGAGGTTCCTACCCTTAGCCCTAACACTCCCAAGCATGCCCCACTCCCCTCAAAGAGAGCAGAGTGGCGCATCTTCTCGCTTGTAACATTTTAACAACCCCCCATAATCACTCAGAAATAACAGTTAAGGATGGTAACAATATAGTTATTTTATTCAAGTAACAAACACATACAACTCGATGAGACGAGTGAGACAGCTCAGTGATAGGTGCTGAAAATCACTTTGAAATTAACATGCTTTAATTGTCACACAGGTTTTATGAACCATGGAAAGTACTTTAAGTAAAAAAAACGGCATTAGACAATATGAGAGAAATAATAAAGTTAAGGTCCAAGCTCTTATTTTGTTATTATTATTATTATTAGCACCGCGTCTTACTACCCGTTCGGGTTATACGCACTTACGCTAATGTGTAATGGTTAGTGATAGTGAGATGAAATGAAGGACCTACAGTTTAACGTGGAATAATCAATAAGTTTAAATTTAGAAGTCCAGAATCGATAATTTTTAATAAGTTAAAAATAGTTCAAGTCCAAAGGGAATTTAGAATACTCGTAACATTAATCAGCTTTTGACACCGTCGCTCACCTTGAAACCAATATGTAATATGTGACTACATCACATAACCCTATCATTATATATCTTATGAATCTACCACGTGTTCTCAAGGAGTTGTAACAATAGGTGGGAGAGAGTGTTAAAGGGTAGCATGCTTCTAGAACATACTGAGACATACCACGCCTTTCCGGGTGCGTGTGGAAAGAACAGTTCTGGGAGTTTGCCGAATACAGCTGATAGAGCCCAGTGCGCTCGTTTACTTGTAACAAGGTTACAGAAGGGTCTGAGGTTGGTTTTTCCTGAATCGTTTGCCACACACTATCCACGCAAAGGCGGGAAAAAGTGATTCCGTCCTCATCCCTACCTCACCAGAGTAACTGATAATTATCATATATGTTTTTAACCTGAACAGTTAGTAAGACGCGGTAATAATTTACCATTTTAGCTTTGGGAATCCATTTCACTGTCCCCCTTATTAAATAGTAAATATTTAACACCTTTTCCTTGTTATTAGAGTAATACTGCTACATTCCTAGCAAATTTAAATTTTCTGCTTAGCCCAAAGGCCCTCCCCCCTCCTAACCCCACTTATCCCTATTGTATACATTTAAAATCTTCAGTAACCTGTTTTATGGCTATTTGGACTGGTATTAATTAATTCTTTCTTGAATTTCAGAAAGTAGTTGTTTCCATTAAAAAAACAAGGAGGAATAAGGGTGTCCAGCGACCTGGAAAACAGGCAAAAGTCAGGGAATTTGATCAAATTTCTGGATTTTCACACATTCATTAAAATAATACAAAACTTTCATTTACAATAGTCAAAATAACATTTTTCTTCCAGTTAATAGTCACAGACAATCTTTGTAAACACAGTTGAGCATACTAATCTGGATTCTCAAAGTCAAAATGTGGTTTTTGTTTCATCTTTGCATCCCTCTCTCTCTGCGTGTTTTTAGCCGAAGTTGAGCCAATGAATTGCGCATGTGTAAGAATTCGATTACGATATTGACAGAAGAAACTAAAATAGAATGTGTCTCGCAACAATTTTAAACTGTACTGGTGTACTCAATAGAATCTAATTGAATTCCAACTTATAATACACCACACAATCGCCCATTGTTTTAGAGTGAAATTATTTAACTCCATCATAGAGCGACACAATGTCAGATGATGTATGTGTATAGAAATAGTATCAAATTAAGTTGCGATCTTAATAAAATAATGGTTTTAATATATGGGTCCCCCCTGTGGGACGGGGTTTAGAATAGTCCCCCAGTAACCCCTGCTTGTCGTAAAAGGCGACTAAAAGGGGAGGCTTCTGTGTAGGACGTACCTCGTGCAGGACAAACCTATCCTATATCTTTCCTTTCACGTCATTTTCTTCTTCCTTCACTTTCACTCTTTTTTTCACTCTTCCCCCTTCCCTTTATCTCTCCTTACTTCTTTCTTCCCTTCCGCTGCCGTTAATCCTGCACGGAGGCCTTTGGCCTTCCCGTTGACGACCTTGGCTACTAACCCGGCTCTTCTCGGTTTATTATTTAATACCACTGCTTTGAGCTCCCGAATGAAAGTGCGCCGGTTGCAATATCTTATTAGAAGGGCCTCAGGGATCACAATAACCGGTACCCTACTTTGGGAAAAGATCGGTTGCGTTCATGAGGGCCCGGACGTAAAATTGGCACTTTCCTACACCCACTTGCTG
>CABFVX010010993.1:0-12169 GCA_902151425.1 Timema shepardi | reverse complement strand
TAAGTACATGACGACACCTACCTAAACCAGAATGGAATGGACCAGTTTCCTATGCGAGAACGGCCCATTCCATTCGAGTTTAGGTAAGTGTCGTCTTGTATTTAGTGTAGCGCCGCACTTGAGCCTTACTAAATTTGACTATGAAACTGGCCCTTAGTTCTGTGTGTGCTGGCCGGCCGTGAAGGTCCGACTATAACGTAGAGTAGTTAAATGGCGCTCGTCTAAAAGAAGGGTTGGATCACATAATTCACTTTATCAAGTCATGCAATAGCAAAATACTGACAGTTTCTAATGCAGTTAACATGCATACCTCTTCTAAACATTTATGTTTTACAGTAAGCCAACAGTTATTACTCCTTACAAGTTAATTTCAAGAACAAATAAATGATGTATTTTGTAGGCTGCATTACTACTTATATGTTAAAATCTCATACCCCTCAAATAATTATTGGTTAACTTATTATTATTATTACTTTCTAAACCAAGAATACTACAAGGGTATGATTTACAGATTTATTTAATGAACAGATAGTGGGACAGCTTAGCTCAATCGATAGCATGTTTCTATACTGATTTAGGGACACTAGGTTCGATTCCTGACACCGTGGAACTTTTATTTTTAGTGAAACATTTGTTTTTTTTCTTATAGCCTGATAAGCTAATGGACGGGGATATTGAGTCGTTTCAAGTTTTAAGATAGTAACAAAGTAGTGTGCTGATTTCATCACTCAGTTCAGAAAATGCACGTCAGATACCTCAAATCAATTTATAAAATGAAACCTTAGGATGTTACTTGTCTCTATAAGTGAGATCTGTTATAACTGGTCGAGAGAAATTAAATGAAAATAATTAAAAGCAGAGCGGAGAAACTAAGGGTGATCACGGTGTAAAGGTTGATTGGAGCCCAAAAATTGTTTCCGACCTCTAGTTTACACTATGGTAAAGCTTATAAGATTGGGTCATAGTGTAATCAATAAGGTAAGACTACTATCATTGAGGGAAAACGTAGTAGGCTATATATTTGTATATTAACACGTCAGAAAATATTTGAGCCATTTAACGACGAAATGAGATCATTTTATTCGCCATCTCTGTACATTTCATTTATAGTAAGTATAATAAGTGATGATATTCAAAAAGAAATATCTTACTTTTCTTTCTGGGCTGTGAGCTATTTCGGGGTATTGCAACACTTTGATATCTCTTTCTTGCTCTGGATTGGCTGAGTTTTATTAGGGAGCGATAAAGGAAGAACAATAGGGGGCGGGTACCTAGCTTTCTGGAACATTTGTAAGAAATAACTATCATTCGAGGTACAGTACATTTAAATGTACAGTATAAACAAGCGATATAGATTTATTCCATTATATAGTTTTCAGAATCTGAACACGCGAAGAGGGAGATTTGCTTCTGTGATCACTCTCAGTTTGTTTACGGTTGGACGAGGAAGTATTTTTTTTCCCACCTAACAGGAATTCAATCTCTCAAAGTCTCCGTAGGTAATCGTCACAAGAGACCTCTTAGTTTAGTGGACGTCTCTTTATCATAAAGTGATTTGTATTTCCCTTGCCTCGTGAATACTGGGTGGTGTTAAACGCCATGTTTATTAGAACCTGTAGCAAAGTGAGAAGAGGCAAGATGCTAAGTGCGCGTGTCTTAATTAGCTATATAGCACGTGGCGTCCTTTATTACCGTTTCCTTTCCAGCCCTAGTAGCTCTATTAGCTAATAGGGTCCTGTAGTCTGTTGATGACACTTTGTGAGTGTGTGTGTGTGTGTGTGTGTGCGCGCGCGCGCGCGCGTGCTACGTCACAGCTGAAAGTTATTTTTAATAACCTGTTAATCTTTTATATTATTTAAGAGTATACTCTCTTCTTAATTTACATTTATGAATATATGATTATACATCCTTCCCCCCTTCCCCTGGATCATTGACGATAGATGTACATTTAAACCAAGGACGAATAAATTATTATAATAAGGGTTATAGGACACTTTAACGTTTTTATCTTGAGAATGATTCAACTATTTAATTTCATAGCCTTGTGTATCTGGTTTAGAAAATTTGGTTGTTTTAAAATTGTTGTTGATTTTTTTTTCAGCTGGAAATTTTGGTTTATAAAAATGTACGTTAATTGTTTTAAAAAGGTCAAATTACCTAGAGGTAACGTTACATAATCTTGTAATCAAAATTACTTTAAAACATAAATTAGTTCAAACTCAACGCGTCACGGCTACGAATGATAAAACTTTAAGTACTAAACAAGTACTTAAAATTTAATTATAGCAAACCACTAACATTTCTTTTGTACAGACATTTTTACATCCAATATTAGAGCCACGTAATGTTTTTTTAGGGTCAACCTTACTATGGTCCTCTCCAAGCTCCGTTAATGACATTTTCTTCTTCTCCCTTCGTTCCATGCTTGATGATAATAATAAGAATGGGAATATAAAGGTTATTTTAGAAGGCATGGGTAAGAAAAGGGGGAAAGGGGAGAAAGAGAGAGGGT
Source organism: Timema shepardi (assembly GCA_902151425.1). Lineage (NCBI taxonomy): Eukaryota > Metazoa > Arthropoda > Insecta > Phasmatodea > Timematidae > Timema > Timema shepardi. The sequence goes on along the minus strand of CABFVX010010993.1, from coordinate 9,657 downwards.
AGAAATCAAGCCACATAGCCACATAGGCACATGCAACCTGTCCATTAATTACGATCTGTCAAGACTCGGCGGTGCCCCCCTGGTGTTTTGAGAAGGGGGGGTCAAGGCCCCCCCGCCGGGTGTCTTCCTCTGTTAGGGCCCCCAGTACCGGCGGCTCGGTGCATCTGTCAGATGATGTGGAAGGGGGAAGGGGTTTGGTTGGGGAGGGTTGAAAAATGGGTGGCCTAATCATTGGGAAAAGGGGGTGAGGGATAAATAAAATAATATATATTTACAAAAAGTGAGTGTAGTACAAGTCAGTGGCAGAGCTATACCACGTTTCCCTGACCTCTCCTCCCTCCACGACCCCGCCCCCATTTGAGGTAAATTACAAGTATTCTTTGAATTGGGTGGGCCGAGGCTTTCATTGATGCGAGACATTTTTACTGGTTGAATAAGGAATAAAACGACATCTAAAGGGGGAAAAGATAATATATAATCTATGTTTTTGTTAAAAATAAATACAAGTTTTGAATATTATTATTTGTTGTTGATGAAATAAAAACCGTCCTGTTAAAAAAAACTTGATAATAGTGAAGCGTGAAAGTTAAACTTAATTGTTAGATAATTTGTTAGAAATTATAAGTAATGGAATTATATGCTCTATACTAAGAAGGATTTATGGTCAAACTGGAATTTTAAATGTAATATTTGTGATGCAATAAACCTTTTTAGCATTCTGTGCCGTAAAGACCTTTATAGAAGCACTCTAAATTTCTATTCTACGTTTGGATTTGATTTAATTGGCATATTTTGAATATGAAATGTTAGTTACCATAAGACTTATTTTTGTTTAAACCTATAATAGCCCAAGTCAAAAACAACATCACCATAAATATTTTTAACTTATTTTATATGAAACTATAAATACTTCAGATTTATTTACATAAATATTGCCATAATTTGGATTTATTTATGAAATACTGTAAATGGGCCTACTCCAGATTCCTTTTCATAAAACTATTCATAGTAAGTTATTTACATATAAAACTATAGCTACATTTTTTATTTATTCATGAAAACATATAAAAAATTAAATATTAAGGATTGAGCTCCTAAATTAGTTACAGTTTCTTTTGATTGATTTTAATTAGATCCATTTCTAATCAGATATATTGTTTATGGTGCATTGTATCTTCTGATATGAGGTAGAGCAAGCTGTTACTTTCATTGATCTGTCTTAGTTTCACTTATGGCTCTGACCAAATAGGTGTCAGAGGTATGAACATTCAGCATACAGCCAGTCTCTGTGGTGAATGGAGAGAAGGTGTTGCTTGTAGGGTCAGTTGATGCCTTTTCAGACTGATGTGCAATAGTACCTTCTGGATCTGTGAGAAAAGCAACGGGAAACTACCTCACTTCTTATTTCCCTAGTACGCCTCTTCAGAGCTAACTAGGGCTTATAGCTGACGGTGGAACTGTTTAGGATCCAACCAACCCTCGTGTCAAGTAGTATACATACATATAATAAAGAAGCAGGGAAGTTTTAAAATTTAGAGAATTTAATTTGAATACTGGTGGGTTACATTGTGCAATTGATTCGGAGATAACTGTAAATTCTGCTTAAAACTTTAGTCCTTAAACTCGCTTTGCAGTCAACATGAAAACCATAATTAAAATTAATTTCACTTAATATTGTTTCAATTTCATACTAATTTACTTAAAATTACATTACATTTTTTTCATTATATCTTAGGTGAGAAAGTGCTACAAGAACCTTGGGATTGCTTTCTTTACGTTTTTAACCATCACGAGTATTATTGATATATATAATAACTGTAAATGTGTTTGATAGATAAACCGGATTTAAATAAAGACATTTTATTAAACGAACCACTGTTTAGTGACTGGTATACCCGGGATTTATTACAAGACAAGATACCCTCCCCTTAACTGTCCTAAGGCGCTAGAGTCCCTAGTACAGTCCATGGTTATTAAAAGGCTCAAATTAAATTTCAAAGATTTTGCTAAAAGATAATACTCTGAACATCTTCCAGTAAAGGCAAACCATTTGCTTTGGAGGAATAGACGAGTTGAAATCCTTGTCGCTACAAACATTTGTTTTGGCGTCATAGACGAGTTAAAGTTCTTGTTGCTACGGACATTTTGTTTGGCGTCATAGACTAGTTGAAGTTCTTGTCGCTACGAACATTTGTTTTGGCGTCATAGACTAGTTGAAGTTCTTGTCGCTACGAACATTTGTTTTGGTGTCATAGACAAATTGAAGTCCTAGTCGCCACGAGCATTTGTTTTGGCGTCATAGACGAGTTGAAGTCCTAATCACTACGAATATTTGTTTTGTCGTCATAGACTAGTTAAAGTCCTATTCACTAAATACATCTTTTTGTCGTCATAGACTAGTTGAAGTCCTAGTCACTACGAATATTTGCTTTGGCATCATAGACGAGTTGAATTCCTAGTCACTACGAATATTNTGTTTTGTCGTCATAGACTCGTTAAAGTTCTTGTCACTACAAACATTTGCTTTGGCGTCATAGACTAGTTGAAGTCCTAGTCACTACGAATATTTGCTTTGGCATCATAGACGAGTTGAATTCCTAGTCACTACGAATATTTGTTTTGTCATCATAGACTCGTTAAAGTTCTTGTCGCTACAAACATTTGCTTTGGCATCATAGACTAGTTGAAGTCCTAGTCACTACGAATATTTGCTTTGGCGTCATAGACTAGTTGAAGTCCTTGTCGCTACGATAATTTGTTTTGACGTCATAGACTATTTGAAGTCCTTGTCGCTACGATAATTTGTTTTGGCGTCATAGACTAGTTAAATTTCTTGTCGCTACGAACATTTGTTTTGGTGTCATAGACAAATTGAAGTCCTAATCGCCACGAACATTTGTTTTGGCGTCATAGACGAGCTGAAGTCCTTGTCGCTAACGTACTTTCGTTTGTCTTTATATACATATTCTTAATATAACTCCTTATAAATTCATTAGTAGCCCCTTCAACTAACCCATTCATCACTGACCTCTTCCACTAGACCCCACTGATGACATCTTATTTACTTTAGTAAATGAACATAATATTAGCCTACAGTTCATCCAGAAATCTGAAACTATGTATTTTAATAATGTACAGTATATTACAGTACCTAGACTTGAACCCTGGAACTTTGGTTTGTATGTAGGAATGCCTTAAACTTGTGAGTCTACAAATAGCTAGGTTGATAACTATTGGTGCGGGTGCGTTTAAACTAATGCCATGGGTTCGAATTCTTCTGCAGGGACACAGCACAGTTTTCTAAAATATATTTTCATATTATCAGAAGTTTTTCTGAAGGATACTCCTAGAAGGTCTAGCTCCAACCATCATTTATTTTATTAAATTAATTAATGTTCACGTTCTGAACCGATTGATTACTTCAGCATCCGACTGATTATATCAGCACACGACTTATAAACTAGCTTAAATCTCGAACAGACACAACATCCATTCTCCAGTGGTTAATTTATTACTGTGAAAGGAGAAACCCACATTTCACCAATTATATTTTTTATGCCGTGCCAGAAATCGAACCCCCTACCCCTTAGCTCAATAGCTACCAACTGATCTAAGGTGTCGAACTACTCAAACTATCGAAAACTCTAACTAAATTGAATAGCTTACAAAAATAAAATGTTTTCTTAATTATTTCATTCTTGAATTTTCTTTCTTGAGCCTCTGTTTTAACGAAAATATCACATTCAAGATTGTATCCTACATTAAATGTCAACTTTTCCACATAATTTCCTTTAGATTCAACATAGACACTTAAATAGTTGGTATGCAATAGGTTGTGTGCACAACCCATTGATACATCGAAATATATGAAATTTCGAACAATCAAGACTAAATTGTTCATATAATTATTATTGTATATCAAATTAATAAACTTTATTATGTTAAGTCTTAAGAATTTTGTTTTGCAGTCCATAATGTAATGAGCAGTTTTTTATTCAATCAAAGTGTTGAATTACATTTTAACACACACTTCTGCGTGTGATGCAGGTTAGAGCGCTAAGACGTTTGTGCTGTTCAATTCCTGTTAGGATCGTCATGGCGTCGGATTCAGATGGAAGACCTCAAGTTGAGATCAGATATGAAACGAGTATTTCATAGGATAAGGAAGATTTTTTATCGGGTCTCAAACGCTAATAAACAATTAATCTAAAAGTATTCAGAAAATATAAAATAAGTAGGAAGTCAAATTATTCCCTTCGGTAGCTTCTTCATAAAATAGTTTACAGACGTGCCTTAGTAATAGAATGGGCAAGTAATCAATGGGAATTAATTTATTTTTCATAAGGAAAGAAGAACACCTGTTTTAAATATACGTGGTGACTACCACTCTATTTGCATACAGCTTTAAAAAAAGTGATTGATTAATATGTCAAAAATGCTATCTTTACCAAAAGGCCAGACATTAAATAAATGCAGCCACCTGACGAATGTTTCATTTATTCATTTTTTTAAATATACAGTACATATATTATATATACTGTATATACTATACATACCGTATATATACTGTATACACATACAGTATATATATATATAATACTCACCTGTGTAGGTTGACAGGTGGGAAAAAGCGGTAACCTCAATTGATTTGTCTCGCAAATGAATGGGAGGCCAAGGTTTGAATCCCTGTCAGGTGTACTAATAGTGTTTTTTTATAAATTGTGTTCTACTGTCCAGCTAAACAAACGCAGGCACCTTTTATCTAGAATCTTTCCTTGCTCTTTCCATCACTACCAGTGTAAATATACGGATATCCCGGATAAGAAGTAAACCATTGTACACTGTATGTTAACTGTTAAAAGTACGAGCAACTTAAGAGGGCCGCCTGACGGAGCGATGAGATGCTTGCAGTCATCAATCAAGAAGTGGTTTGTTATTAAAACAATATGGGTCCCTCCATAATGGGGGGAAAGGTGTCAAAAATAGTATTAAAACATTTTAAGTTATATAATTATGAAAAATAAATGTCTTAAAGGTTAAATTAACTCATTTAGAGCGATCTCGAGGGTTGATGGCCGTGTAATGATGCTTGAGTAATGTGCGTTAGATACCGAGACGTTCTGCCAACGAGAGTTCTTGGAGGGGTTGGTATGGGAAAAATAAAGAGAAGAAGAATCACCAAACATTTCATTATTTTCATTTCATTTAATCTCTCAGGTGATATTCTGCTAATGAAGCATACACACCTATATATGTTTAGAAGAAGTTTTTTTAATATCCAATCTACTAACAATAAATAGTAATATCTCCCAAAAAACATAAGGAATGTAAGAGGGATCGACAAATACACTTGCAATATATACCACCTAAACAATACTAACTAAAAGTTCGTACTTCATGGGAGCCCCAACATATTAAATACAGCTAAATCGATTAGTTTGTATTTTTAAAGTATTTCATGTAGGCCTACGTGATTAAAAAAACTGCAGTCGTAATTATATTTAGTATAATATGTCTGTTAATACTGTATGTGAGTAATTGATGTTTGTGTTGTTCTGGATTAGTGATTAAATATTTCTTTTAAATATGAATAACTTTGTTCATGTGAAGTATTTTTAATATCACTTATTTCGTATTCTTAAAATGTTGCACATACATTTGATATCAGCAACAAAATGTTTGTTGTAGGTAATTTGTTTTATAAAAGTAAGTTTTTTGATGTATTTTCTGGTCAGGGGTTCCTATAAGGTACGAATTTTTAGATAGTGTTGTTTGGGGGGGGCGGGGTATATATTACGAGTGGGTTTGTCAAACCCTTTTACATTGATGTTTTTAGGTAGATACAACCTACCACGAATAAACAAAGTCTCTTTTTAAACAGGGTCACAACAGAATATTAAAATACAAAATATAATTATTTTTAGTTTCTTTGAGACCTCGGAATTCTATTCTCGAAATAAATGTTTATGATGAGGATTTTTTTCTTCAGTTAGGCACCGCCATAGATAGAGCAGGAGGTTAAGGATTCTTCTTAAGACATCCGAAATTTGTCAAATCTTATTTACCAAATGTTCCTTCAAAACAAATCTCTTATTAAACATGTTTCCAGCCTGCATCTTTGACCGCATTCTGCAACGCGTCATCCTCGTGCTAGACTGGACTAACGGGGACGGGGAAATCGGGTTTAGAAGTCTGGTCTGATCTAAAGAGGATGTTTTTCTGTATGATCTCCTTACCTTCCTCCACGACAATTCTGGTAGAGTTTCTTTAATATTATAACTTCCTAATCCTTATCCTACACGTGTAATTAATGTTTGCGTAAAACCCGAGTGGGTACTAAGCCGTGATGAAAAAGAAAAGTAATTAAATTCCATCACTTCTCGTAGAGTACGATATGACCAGTTCGCGCCACGCTGTGCCTGGAATACAAAGTTTTATTTGTTCCACCTGTGTCCAGCCACTCTTTTAATTAGAGCTTTCTTTACGTGTATGTGAGAGAGAGAGCGAGAGCGAGATAGGTTGATAATTCGCAGGTCCAACATTTCGTTTATTTATTATTGATGACCCGCCACGATGGCGTAGTTAGCTAACATGCTAGATTCGTGTTGAGCTAGACTGCCAAGAACGGAGAGATCGAGGCTATAATCTCACCCAGGGGAACAGTTTTTTATTTTTAAATTGTTTTACACTCTCCCTCCACGCAAATGCGGGCTCACTTCCTCTTTATTCAACCTTCTCGATTCCTAACATATAAGTGTACAAAGTACATAAGCGTATAACCCGAACGTGTAGTGAGACGCGGTGTTAAGTATTATTATTATTATTATTATTATTATTAGTAGTAGTAGTAGTAGTAGTAGTAGTAGTAGTAGTAGTAGTAGTAGTAGTAGTAGTAGTATTGATGTTGCCCACTCTGGTATCACTTTCCACTCCATTTCACTCTTATCTTTTATGATGACGTAACACACTATTGGGGAGAAAATTATTCAATTCAATACAAATATTTATGAGTGGTTTCGTTGTATTTGAGTGTAATTTTTCGCTAAATTAAATTTAGGTTATACGTGAATTAATTGCGCTATTAACGACTTAATATAAAAATATTGGACTGATAAGAGAAGCTTAGAGAAGGAAATGCACCTTAAATAACGTGAAGTATTTGATATCACAATAAAATGCACACGTGGAAAACCACTGCAGTGTACCAGGTCAGGATTTAAGTACTATCCCCCCTGTCCTTCTCACCCCAAGAACGACAACCAAGGGAAATCCGACCACACGGCTAACGTCATTTACATTTGGAATTTAACATAAGTTATCTAGAAAGAGGCAAACGACTTAAAAACTAGCATCTTTTAAGCCACTACCCTTACTAATAAGACAATAGCCCACGTAGCTAAGTGGTAAGAGTGGATGATTGCACGTATAGGAAACCACTGTTTAATACCAAGTGGTTCTTCCAACACATGTGGTCACAGGGTATAAGGCATCAGGCTTGAAATATACTGGATTGCCTGTGACTTAAGAGGTATACGTTGGAATTTCGGTCAAGTGCACTGGAGGATAATGGGAGTCATATTTTATTTATCATCATGTTTTACATTTCTCTCGTCACATCAACGAAGGTGTATTTACTCTAATTACTGTCGTAATCCTTATTCCTTTGAGTAGGTTGTTAACTTAGAGCATATATGGGTTCTAAGGCTGGATGAATAATTCTCTGATATATTGAACTGGGTTCATTTGATTCAAAGGCCATATAATATGCTAATAATAAGCTAATATAATATGTTTGTTTAGAAAGATCTTGTTAAATATCATACATACTCAAAATAATAGTCTTGAGTCTCGACCAAAGCGTCTACCATTTGAAATGTTGTCTCAAAGGATGAGGATAAAAGGTAGAATTGAGAGGAGATGTACCCACGTTTAAGTGGATGTAGAGTGGGGAAACTAATTTAAGAAAAAAATATCTTAGTACACCCGACTGGACCTTGGACACTCAATTACCAACAACCAGACCAGATTATCTTAACTGAATTACCAGTAACAAGACTAAATTATCTTGACTCAATTACCAGCAACAAGACTAGATTATTTTTATTCAATTACCATAAACAAGACTAGATTATCTTAACTCAATTATCAGCAACAAACTTATATTATTCTAACTCTATTAACAGCAACAATACTAGATTATCTTAACTCAATTACCAGCAAAAAGACTAGATTATCTTGACTCAATTACCAGCAACAATACTAGATTATCTTGACTCAATTACCAGCAACAGGACTAGATTATCTTGATTCAATTAGCAGCAACCAGACTAGATTATGTTTACTCAATTACCAGCAACAATACTAGATTATCTTAACTCAATTACCAGCAACAAGACTAGATTATCTTAACTCAATTATCAGCAACAAGCTTATATTATTCTAACTCAATTACCAGCAACAATACAAGATTATCTTAACTCAATTACCAGCAAAAGACTAGATTACCTTGACTCAATTACCAGCAACAATACTAGACTATCTTGACTCAATTACCAGCAAAAATACTAGACTATCTTAACTCAATTATCAGCAACATGCTTATATTATTCTAACTCAATTACCAGCAACAATACTAGATTATCTTGACTCAATTACCAGCAACAGGACTAGATTATCTTGATTCAATTACCAGCAACAAGACTAGATTATGTTTACTCAATTACCAGTAACAAGACTAGATTACCTTGACTCAATTACCAGCAACAATACTAGACTATCTTGACTCAATTACCAGCAACAAGACTAGATCATCTTGACGTTATCTGCACTAAAGAAGTAGGGAGGAGAAAGATAGAAATATGAGAAAACGTGTCTGCTTTTACGTGAAGTGACAGTGGGAAACAATTGAGGAGAAGTTACCTTCAATACACCCAACACGTTATTATTTCCACATTCCCGGTGAGTCATTCAACTGCGAGAATGGCGTCATAGACTGTGGGACCCCAAACGCGGACTAGTTGTATATGTTTTGTTGCTTTTTTCTTTAGACAGGTGGTGACAATTTTGACACCTGTAAAATAAATCCAGTGTTCTTTGGTCAATACTGTTTTACTATACATATAATAGGTTATATTATCTTTGTGAGGAATGCCAGGTCTCCACCGTGGTTCGGATTCCACGTTAAACTGTAGGTCCTCCATTTCGTCTCACAATCACCCTACCATTATACATTAGCGTAAGTGCGTATAACCCGAACGGGTAGTAAGACGCGGTGCTAATAATAATAATAATAATAATATATTATCTTCTAAAAGTGTGTGTAGCCCTCTTGACCACTTAAGTGGAAGAACGTTTGTTTTTTATTTTGTTATTGAACATTCTATATTTATAGTTCTCTAGGTATTTTAATATTTTGTTGGACTTGGAAAAATTGTAAGGTGGTGGGAAATGTGTCATCACAAGCTCAGGGACCTGGGTAAAATAAAAGTATTCCTCTAAATGACACTCAATGGCCTAAAAATCTCCTTTAATTTCACACCTGTAGAAAATTGATTATTGTCCTTACCAGAAGAATATTGTAACAAGATTAGAGTCTGGCAGCGGGACCGGCGCGTTCCCGTTGTTGTCCCTTGTATCTGCGCTCCTTGTTCTCTCTGT
>CABFVX010010992.1:0-12173 GCA_902151425.1 Timema shepardi | reverse complement strand
GGGGTCCCCACTTTGTGTCCCGGCTGGTACCGTGTCTATTCTCCTCTCAGCGGTCACCAGGGGCTGGTAGATTAGTCCTCCCCTTGGCCCACACACCACACCTCCATGACAACTATCGTCACCTCGTCTCCTACCTACTCCTACACAGGGGTGCAGAATATATTCAGAGATAAATTCCCTTTCCTCTGTACGTTCTGTATTTCCCTACGGTCATGGCGACCCTTTACTAGCGATGGGGTGGGTTTTTTGAAAATTTTCCCACCCCATACCTATAGTGGCAATTTTCAGGCCGCAAGGCCGCCAAATCCTTTCATGTTGTGATTGTTCGTATCCCTATGTCGTGTCCGTTTTCGAGAGCCCTTCGGGGCTGGTGTTAATGTTTGTCCTTTAATGTTTCTCATGTTTTATTCATGTTTTCATGTTTATGTTTACTGATTAATAATAATAAAACCATATAAACAAACAAACAATATTTCCCCAAAACATAACATGTTCATAAAATAATTCCCCGAAAACCATAGCACTCAAAATAAAACATTGAATATTTTATATAGGCTGAAGGGAATAAGGATGATTACCTGCTACATAGTTTGGAAACTCAGATTTAAATATATTTTTATAAAATCTACCTTATAAAAAATGTAGTTGTCTCCCAGGAATTGAAGCCTAGCCTTCCCATTGTTTTGTGGGTATTACATATTGTTATTAACTGTTCATTGATACCAGTGGGCTTACCGGTACCAACATTCAGTTTTACATCTTGAGAGTAAGAGGGAATGGAGTGTCGTCCCGGAGGCCTTGGTTTAATGGTTGATTTTCATAGACTTTTTGTTTATTGGTAGACTTCCCACCAGTGGCGGCGCGTAGCTAAAATTAGTGGGGGTACTGCTCCAGAAAATATTTAGCCTTTGTTTAAAAGTGTGTAAAAGGAAAAAACATGAATAAAAGAAAATTTATTCAGGAACTTGATAAAATATTAACAAAAAAATACGTTTTTACTTACTTTAACTTAATTTGTTACAGTTCAAGCTTGATCCATTTATTTAAAAATGAAATCCATTCTTATTGTTTTAATATGCGCGAAAAGTTCAATAATTTTCTCCTTGTTTTCTGGAGGACAATTTAGGAAATTTTTCTCCATTGAAAGTACTGCAAGCGCATTTAGTCTTTCTTTTGAATAAAAGAGCCTAAACATTATGGATCAAATAGAATAGCTGGAAGCAGAATAATAATCTAATTCTACACTCTTCTACACTTTATCACATTCAAGAATATGGACACGGTTTTTAAGCAGAACACACGCTGAGTAAAGAAAACTTCCTTCCATCATAACTCCAGAACCGGCACTGCGAGAGCAACAGTGCTCTCTCTACCTAGCAGTCCCGTCTTCCTTCCCACCCCCAACCTATGTGAGCATGCGCACAACAGTCAAACACCACGTCGCTGACACTGTGAAGCGCACAGTTCCATACAAAGATTTTTATATCTTTTCCATAAACTGGGGGATGGCTACTGAAGTACTGACAATAAGCTTGAGTAATATATATTGTCCTACAAAAATAAAGAAAAAATTAAAGAAAAAAGGACTCATTATATTAAATAATATCGATAATATCAAGTGGAAATAGGGGGTGCTGCAGTTCCGCAGTGTCTATACACGAGCCGCCACTGTTCGCCACTAGTACAAGGTCTATTACTATCAAACACACTAAGGGAAATACTATCGCTAGTTATTCACATCTTTATTCAAAATTGCGATATTTTAAATGAGAGCGGTTTGTAAGATGTATTTGTATTAAGTTGCAAAGTATGGCGACATCTTTCTATGTCTCTGTTTGAAAAGACACCACAGTTTTGTGGATAGAAACACACCTGGATGACCACACCTTTTTTCTTTTAGGAATCTTCGAGAAAGAAATATCGCTATATAACTTATACCCCTTCAGGGTATGCATCTCTTCACTTTCCTTCCTAACGAGGAGCCGTGTAGGTGGAGTATATGACATCTTAATATACCCCTTCAGGGTACGCATCTCTTCACTTCCTTCCTGACGAGGAGCCGTGTAGGTGGAGTCTATGTCATCTTGATATACCCCTTCAGGGTATGCATCTCTTCACTTTCCTTCCTAATGAGGAGCCGTGTAGGTAGAGTATATGACATCTTGATATACCCCTTCAGGGTATGCATCTCTTCACTTTCCTTCCTAACGAGGAGCCATGTAGGTGGAGTATATGACAGCTTAATATACCCCTTCAGGGTACGCATCTCTTCACTTTCCTTCCTAACGAGGAGCCATGTAGGTGGAGTATATGACATCTTAATATACCCCTTCAGGGTATGCATCTCTTCACTTTTCTTCCTGACGAGGAGCCGGGTAGGTGGAGTACATGACAGCTTAATATACCCCTCCAGGGTACGCATCTCTTCACTTTCCTTCCTAACGAGGAGCCATGTAGGTGGAGTATATGATATCTTAATATACCCCTTCAGGGTACGCATCTCTTCACTTTCCTTCCTGACGAGGATCTGGGTAGGTGGAGTCTACGTCATCTTGATATACCCCTTCAGGGTAGGCATCTCTTCACTTTCCATCCTGACGAGGAGCCGTGTAGGTGGAGTATATGTCATCTTGATATACCCCTTCAGGGTAGGCATCTCTTCACTTTCCTTCCTGACGAGGAGCCGTGTAGGTGGAGTACATGACAGCTTAATATACCCCTTCAGGGTACGCATCTGTTCACTTTCCTTCCTAATGAGGAGCCGTGTAGGTAGAGTATATGACATCTTTATAAACCCCTTCAGGGTAGGCATCTCTTCACTTTCCTTCCTGACGAGGAGCCATGTAGGTGGAGTATATGACATCTTGATATACCCCTTCAGAGTACGCATCTCTTCACTTTCCTTCCTAACGAGGAGCCATGTAGGTGGAGTATATGGCATCTTGATATACCCCTTCAGAGTACGCATCTCTTCACTTTCCTTCCTGACGAGGAGCCGTGTAGGTGGAGTATATGACATCTTGATATACCCCTTCAGGGTAGGCATCTCTTCACTTTCCTTCCTAACGAGGAGCCGTGTAGGTGGAGTATATGGCATCTTGATATACCCCTTCAGGGTACACATCTCTTCACTTTCCTTCCTGACGAGGAGCCGTGTAGGTGGAGTATATGGCATCTTGATATACCCCTTCAGGGTACACATCTCTTCACTCTCCTTCCTGACGAGGAGCCGGGTAGGTGGAGCATATGACATCTTAATATACCCCTTCAGGGTACGCATTTCTTCACTTTCCTTCCTGACGAGGAGCCGAATAGGTGGAGCATATGACATCTTGATATGTGTTCTAAATCTCATGTGTCGGGAATTATCATGCATATAACGTAATAATCAAGCTTTTATTAAAATCTACAACATGTGAAATATCAAGCAAAAAACTGTTTATCTACTTAAAATAAAAATAATTATAAACACTAGAACTTTTAATTTATAAAATAAGGCTTGATCCATTTTTAATTATTCTAATACAGAATAGCAAACTTGGACCTAATTCAATAATTATATCAAATGTCACCCCAATGGTGGCGTACAAACATTAATATATCAGGCTAGATCTTTTAAACGTTACAATAATGGTGCCCAACGTGGGGCCTGATAAACTGATTTAATAATAATAAATTCAGTTCACAAACCTAGAAAGTTAGTTTTCTAAGTACAGTGAAAGTGCCACAAACTACTTAGGTACTTTATTATTACCACACACAAAAAACCAGGTAACTTAAGGAGAAGGTCAAAGCTTCTAGACTTCAGGTGAGGTACGCAGGGATAATCTCACGTAAGTCATCAACAAAAAATTGCATTAAATATGGAAGAGACGGACAGTAGAAGCAGCAGTGAGGATAACCTTCCTCTAGCACAATATTCCCAGTCAATGGTAGAAGAACATATTTGTTTAGAACCATCTGGTCAGGAACAAAGTGAACAACAAATTGAGAAGGTAGTTGAACCAATAGCTCATAAAGAAGAATACTTAAGGGAGGGGGGTGGAGAATGATTCAAAGCTAGAAGCTACAGCTCAACAAACCACCTCAGCAAATGACCTCAATGCAGTATTAATGCAGTTAGTGCAGCAAAGGAAAGAAAGTAGTAAAAAAAGTGAAAAGTTAAGTCAGAAAATAGATGGAAGGTTCGATAAAAATAGCCAGGAGCTAGAGAGAAATAGTCAAGAGCTACAAGAAATAAAAGAAAATAATCATAAATTAAATACAATTCAACAAGCAAGAACAATAATTTCAGGGTAAATTTCAAGAAGTACAAAACGACTTTTATAAAAAATTACAGCAAATACAACAGACTAAAAGTGAACAAACGCAGGTAAGGGACGAACTACAGACGCTTAGGGAAGACTGTGGTAAGTCAGAAAAGCAGACGAATGAACAGATGATAAACTTAAAAATGCAAAGGAAAACTTGAAGCTTGGACAGGACGCTTTAAATTGCAAGGTAAAAAATACTCAGGAAAATTGCGATTAAAATAAAAATGAAATTCTAGAACAGGTACATATTTAACAGAACGATTTGCGACGGTAGAAAAAGAGCAGCAAATATTTAGTGATAACCTTAGATTCCAAAATGAGCTCTTTGATGGACACACAGTACCAGATGTTCATATACAGGAAATAGTTGAACACCAATTGGACAAGTTTAAAGACAACCTGACTGAGACTGTGGACAAGTTTAAAGACAACCGGACTGAGACTGTGGACAAATTTAAGGACAACCTGACTGAGACTGTGGACAAGTTTAAGGACAACCTGACTGAGACTGTGGACAAGTTTAAAGACAACCTGACTGAGACTGTGGACAAGTTTAAAGACAACCTGACTGAGACTGTGGACAAGTTTAAAGACAACCTGAGTGAGACTGTGGACAAATTTAAATACAACCTGACTGAGGCTGTGAACAAATTTAAGGACAACCTGACTGAGACTGTGGACAAGACGTCACAAACAGTCGAACAAATGTGACAACAGCTAGAACATACTAAGTCACAATATGACGAGGTAGTAGAAAAAGGGATGCTAACTACCGCTGGTGCCTTGTACCCCCCTTCAGGGGAAATAATGATAGGGTACAAGTTGGCAGGTGAAGCTAAGTATGGCTGAATAATCACAAGGCTGAATATACATCCTATGAAGCAATAAAGATACCCTTTCGTAAAATATTTTGGTCCGTGTATAAGTAGGACAAATTAGTAAATGATATTTTTACAGGCCGGTATGAGCCACATAGAGGGCCTATGTGTGAATATTACAATAGGTATGCCATGTAGGAAGGGAATTTGGACATCTCTATTGACGGGGAAGGATTAGTAAATCAGTTATTGCATCACTTACCACGTGAAATACAAGATGCTCTTATAGCTGCTAGAGTAAAAACTAGTGTTGAATGAGAGAAATTCTAGAAATATTTGACGAGCGCTCTAGGAGAGAAAGGTCAAGGTCACACCTTCAAGATAGCTCATTTCAAAATGGAGGAAACCAATTAAATAGGGGCAGTAGAAATAACCAGGAAAAACCTATCCAGAGATCACACCAGGAGTCAAGAACTCGAACTTGGGAAAATTCCAATAATCACTGAAACAATTCTAATTCTAATTACATTAATCCTAACTAAAAGGGAAATTATTCTAATCCTAATTACAAGGGAGATTTTTCTAGACTACCAGGGGATAGAATTCTACACACTAAGTCCCGCGAGGATGTGAGTAGTTGTTAAAACTCGTAAACAGTTTTTGAATTTTAATAATCATGGAATTTTGTGACTACAGTAATGGATTTCAGTTATGTCAAAGCAGCAATTTCCAGTACCCCTTTAAAAAACTGTGTGAAATGTGATAATATTGTGACAGTAAAGATAAGAAAATGCTACTATTTTTGCTTATGTAATACATAAATTTCCCCTACGAGGTTAAAGGAAAAGTAACATATATGTTTGAAAGACTTACTTATTTACTTGCTCTATGGCATTAGAGAATCATTACGTTAAAATATATGTGGTATCTCTTGTTACACCCACTCTACTGCCTTTTACTTACGACCACAAATAATATAAAAGGGAGTGGGGGTAATCTAAGGAAAGGTAAAACACTTTCAAAATTTAAAAAAATAACCATATGAATGGTTTATTCAAAGAAATAACAACAGAGTTATGTGGAAAATAAAAATTCAATAATAACTTCATATATTATTTCGCGAAGTTAAATTGAGGGGATGTTACAAGACACGTAACCTATTCTACAATCAAATGGGTCAGTCTTGAAGATACAGTACGACACATAATGTTGATTATAGTACAAACCATTATTGCAAATAATATCCATCAGGAAATTATATAATGACAAAATAAGAGCCTTATGGGCATCTTTAAAGTGTTACCAAAGTGTCTGATTCACTCCAGTGAATACATACTTCAAAACGTTGATATAAATATTAAATATCTATAAGATATTTTAAATGACACGAGACGAGAGTTTGGCTAACAGACTTTAGACCAACTCCCGCGGGACTATAGAATCTCGCCACAAAAATTGGAAAGTCAACAAGAACTCTACCTGTTAATAATAAAGATAATACAATACTTGAAGAAAAGCATAGCAAAAGAGGTTCCCAACAACGTTAGTCGTGGTGGAACAGAAACATGTCCTGGCAACGTGAGTTGTGGTGGGAGGGTTGATGATGTTCCCGTCAACGTAGGTCACGCTGGGAGGTAGACTGATGTTTCCGGCACGTGAGTCGTGGTGGGAGGTAGAGTGATGGTCCCAGCAACGTGAGTTGTAGTGGAAGGTAGGGTGATGGTCCCGGCAACGTGAGTCGTGGTGGAAGGTAGGGTGATTGTCCCGACAACGTGAGTTGTAGTGGGAGATAGGGTGATGGTCCCGGCAACGTGAGTCGTGGTGGAAGGTAGGGTGATTGTCCCGACAACGTGAATCATGGCGGGATCGAAGTAAACGAACGAGAGGTTAATATACAAAATTGTTATTTCTGATTTTGACCATTTAATTTTGCTCCTTCAAAAAGGTGGCCCACCTGGGCTGGTTAGACACTCACCGACTGATTTATGAGTGAGGAACCACTGTGTTAAATGCCCTTCGTTGCTGCCTGGCCTTGTCCAATGAGGAAAAATAGGAGTTCTCATTGGCGTGTGAAAACGTGAAAGATAGTGGCCACCAAGCGAGCCAACAAATAGGAGTTCTCATTGACGCTGAGTACAGTGAGGAACCAGTCACGGATGGCGCAGAGAACATTAAGTGTGCAGGGGCCCAGACTGTAGAGAGGGTGGTTGGCGCTGTCAGTGCAAGTGGGAGAAAGGGCGCAAGGGCCGAACAGTGATGCACAGTAAGGTTATAGTTTACTTGTGTGTATTATTTATTTCTGAAAGAAATGCAATCTTCCTTATAATGTGATGCATAGCATGACTGAAACCATACCTCCAAAACACTCTTTGACAAGGAGTTAATATAAAAAGGTTCGTTAATATTTTAAAACTGCTCGTTGCCAAGGAAATTTACGAAGATTATCCATATATTAAAATTTTATAGATTTGAATTGCTACAAATTTAAAACGCAAATGATGATAGCATCTCTTAGTATAAGGTTAAGTCTCAGTGCTGTGGTTATGAATTTTATCCCTTTATATTTAAATTAGTTAATTTGCTTCTAATGGATGTATAGATAATCTACTATTAGATGTACGGTATTTAAAATAAAATAACGCTAAAATAATATAATATATGACCTGCATTCCAAACCACATTTTCTAAACCAATCACCATTATGTTATGTTCATTTTAATTGTAGTAGAACAGATCACTAAATAAATTATACCATTATAGGGGTTTATCATGGTACGTCAAATAAGTTTTAATATTGGTACTAAAGTCTAACATAATGTTTGTTGGACCACTAATTTTTCCCAAACTACTTTAAATTATTATTGTTATTATTAGCACCACGTCTTACTACCCGTTCGGGTTATACGCACTTAGGCTAATGTGTAATGGTAGGGTGATTGTGAGATGAAATGGAGGACCTACAGTTTAACGTGGAATTCGAACCACGGTGGAGGCCTGGCACTCCCCACATTCACAAGATGTCTTGTCAGAGGTGAAGGAAGGGTTTGGTAATCAGATAAATCTGTGCTGGGACCGGGGATTGAACCCCGGCCGCCAGCATAGAAGTCTGACACCTTACCCCTAGACCGCCAGGTCACCAATTACTTTAAAATATTAAATAACAATTTTTGCTTTTTCTTTTTATCAACTGTATGAAACATCTTAAAACGCATACTCTTGTCTAGACTGTACATTAGTCAGGTAACATGAAACCCAGACTAAACCTTAAGATTAGGCAGCTGAATGTCAATTGTCAATGTCAATGTCGACACGAAGAGTTTATGTTAGGCCTTTAAGTATCGAATTCCATTGCAAGCCGCCAAACACCTGAGTTATTAGATTCCCTTCCAACAGATACTCATGGGACTATTCGAGTAAATACTAAATACCCAGTACTCAATACTCATAAATACCCCATACTCGATACTCGATTGTACTCGATACTCGGACAGCAGCTAAATACCATCTTAGACCGTGGTTGACAAAATATTAGCTCACGTTCACACTCCATTTTGTTGACGATATCGTGACCATTAGGTGCGAACAGTGGCGGTCTTTGCGTTGATAAACCGCAACCGAAATAAACATATGGTAATTTACATTTTCTAAAGTATAGACAAACAAAAATATTGACCTACAGTAACAAACTGTGAAAGTGATAAAATATCGGTTCATCAAGACACCGTGAATGCCAGTCACAGTTAAATATTACTGGTATAAATCACCGATATTTTAAAATCACATTCACTGTAGTCCCTGATATCGTAAAATCACTGTTTAGCCCATCTCTAGTTGGGGGTCGACCACAAGGTTACCTCGATTGGCCACGCATCGTTCTGTGCACGGGAGGAAGTAACGTGAGCGATAGCCCTTCAGCTGTACACAAGTAAGTCTTGTGAAGTGAGAGTGAAATCTTTTTAAAAGTATATGTTTTGATTTCATTCAATTAGCTTTAACAAATATGTGTTTACATCAATGTATTCCTTTAACAGAAGGTATTTATTTGTTGTCATATTTAACTCATTTCTAGTAGGTAGGCCTATTATAGTTTATATATTAGGCCCTATGCTGTAGATAAATGATAATGCTGTCATTGAACTTATAGCATTTTTTTATGTTAGATTACAATAGGATGAATTTTCTAATTTTTAAACTTAATATTTAGACCAGTGTTTCTCAACCGCTAGGCCCTGGCATAAAATATCCGGCCGCAAAGGGTTCTCCGGGAATCTGCCATTTTAATTTTACAAGCATTTTTCCCAGCACATAAATATATTTTTCACTACCGTTTCTTTTTTCAAATCAACACCATTAAAATCAATGTAATAATAAATTTTAAACTTAATAATATTATACATTTTTGGTGATCATAATGGAATATGTCACAAATTTATCAAAGCACTAATTAATCTAATGATGTTGGCCTGAGGAAACTACAGTATGCTACAAGATTTCTTTAGTCCCGTGATTGATAAGTAATTAGAGTAGAATTTTATATTTGTAAACATGCCACACCATATAAAGAAATATACTAATACTTTTTTATGATTATGCCATAGTTAATTATTAATCGTTGAGTGTATGAACTTTTCAAAAAAATTGGAAAGTTATTTAATTAAGAATAAATTTGTAGGGAGTGAGCCCTAGTCTTACAAAAAAAAAATATTCCGGGCTGGATTTCTATAAAGATTTGAAGAAAACACGTTACTTTCCCTACATTCTAACTCACCGGCACAATAAATATGTACTAGAGAGCCTATTTTCTCAGATCCGAACCAGAGGAGGGCTAAATGATCAGCCCTCTCCTCTGGAAGCAATTTATCGTTTAAGAATGATAATATTGGGGAAAACGCTAGGTATTTAAAAAAAATGCAAACCCTGATAACGCCGATGAACTTGTATGTTACAGCAAAAGCCATGAAAGCTAGCGGTGTTTTCAGCCTTATTGAAGGGTCAAATACGAATGAAATAACAAATGGAGAAGAAATAGTTGGATTTAATTGTTAAATATCAAAGGATAAGCCGAACCACGTGCTTGACGAACTTAAAAAGTAGTGCAATTGAGTATTTAGCTGAATGGGTTGCGAAAAAAACACATCAAAGAATTTCCGCATCTTGGTAGCTATACCAATACATCTTAGCCTGAATTTACACCACCGTCGTGGATTAGACATTTGTCTTCTGGCCTCTCTAACAAAACACTCAGCTTAATGGTTATCTAAAGCGTTAAAACTGAAAAAAGAGATTATAAAACATCATGGGGAGGACATTATTAAGGGACCATTAGTAGTGGGCAGCTTGGTGAAAAAAGGCCTCCAAAATGTGCCCAGATGTACCAAATGTTGTGCTAAAAATATAGCAAATAATAATAATAATATTGAAAACTATTTATGCCAGTTTCCATTCATTCAAGAATTATAATGTAAATGACATATCCAGAAAAAATATTAAAAAATACAAAATAATCTTATGTTTAGAACTCTCATTCAAATAAAAGTTTACCTGCTGTTGGTAATTCTCTTCAAATGACTGACATTACTTTATCAAAAATAAATATGGGTAAGATACAAGTTGGCCTTCCAATGTCTGCCTTAATAAGGAACCAGACACATTATTTTCCTTATTTTTTGTTTACTTTGTGAATAAAGACATGACCATTGTCTCAATGATCATATCAGACTTTAAAACAATAATATCGTTAGCTAGTAGGCTTTCTCCTACGAGTGTTATTAGGCTTTACTTTTAATTGCATAGGCTATTCCTTAAAATAAGTATATATATTCCCAATAAAATGTAAGTATAGAATTAAATGCATTCTTGATAATATGTGAATGTACTCGTGTATTATTATCCAATAATAATTATATAAATACATAATCTAATGTAAATATTATATTCCTCATACTGGTAGGCCTTATATGTGAAAATATATGTTCAAATTAATAAGTTTGTTTCTAATAATCGGTAAAAAAAGTTCCTAATATTATATCACTAGGGGGCGGATTTTGCCCTAAAAGCCTTTTTTATTCCTATGCTTTGAAAAGTAGGCTTTTGAGATATAAGTTTATTTTCGATGATTGCGAGGATAATGTGATAACTTTTATAGTGCCTAAAAATCCCTATTTCGGTAATTTATTGCCTATTTCTTTGTATTGGACTCAGTGTAAATTATTGAACTAGTAGAAAATTCCTAAAGAGAAATCGTGTAAAAGTAAGTTATTCAAACAGTGGATTGGTGGTGATAGGAATTTCACAACGGATGGCAAAATAATTTTTTGCTAGTCATGTTCCAAAGAGGTAAGTTACCTTTTCAAAAGGGGAAATAAAATTATTAGTTTTGAAAGTCAAGGTTCTTACTAAACGGTCTACGGTCTAAAAGTAAATCACGATTATTTGCTATTGTTCAAACTAGGTTTCATTTCTTATTGAAGGATTTCAATGAAAAAGTGTAAATATTTACCAAAGCGTAACATTACGACCGAAAAAAAAGCAATCTTGGTTCTCTTGTTAGCTTTGTTAATTTGTAGAATCCACATATATTACTGGGTGAAAATTTCCATTTTTAATATTTAGGTAAAATGCGAGAAGAAGTATCACCTAGAACAACACAAAAATACTGCAATACATATGAAGAATTGCAGAAAGAAAACAGGATCTCAACCGTTTTTTCCTCAAGTTAACGATACCGATAAAACTTAAGAGCAATTTTCTGCTGACTTATGCCCTGCGATGGTAGCTGCAAATATTCATTGGAAGAAACTGGAAAATCCAGATTTCAATGCTTTTCTCAACAAATACACCAACATGAAGATACCAGACGAATCAACTCTGAGGAAACACTACTTGCATTCAACCTATTTATCCCTAAGTTTTTACAATAGCAGTTTTTCTTTCTGACATTAAAAAATATTAACTGAATTGTATTGATTAAACTATTTACAGTAAACATTCTTTTTGTTTCGTTTAAGACAGTTGAGAAAATCCGAGAAGATATTGGAGAATC